>JBAKBP010010620.1:0-76815 GCA_037953745.1 Lithodes maja | reverse complement strand
GTAGCGGTGTCTAAGAGATACCAGTATATATCCAGGATAATCGAGGATTTTAGGAAATGGTGGATTAGTGAATATCTGCTAGCATTGAGGGAAAGGAGTATTACTCCCTCTGGTAGACCAACGGCACCTACAGTTGGTAAAGTTGTTTTAATTAAAGAAGATAGTCCTCGTTTATACTGGAAATTAGGCCACGTATTGGAGGTATTTTTTTTTTTTTTTTTTTTTTTCTATATTCCAACTACTCCCTCTCGGGCATAGGCTGAGAGCCTGTACATTCCACCGCTCAACACGGTGAAGCCCGTGAGGTCTTGTTCCAGTCTGGGGAGTGAGACATGTGAAGCATCTATCATGGCTCGAAGCAGCTCCATCTCTGAAGCGGCTGGTTGCTTCGTTCAAGTGCTTCACCGTCTCACCCTCCAGACTCAGACCCTCACTCTCAGAACGCCACCTATTGAGCAGTGAACTCACTAGGCATTGTCCCCCTGTAACATATTTTGAATATGGGAATATTCATACAGTGTTATTTAATCAGGGAACAATGAGGGTATATTTTTGGCATTTCGGTGGGCTTTGTGGTAATGCACTGATACTAGGTACAGCACAAATTCAATCCCAATAATATCTTCCCATTGACATATCGGGATTTGAACCCGGGTCCATTGGATTACCAATCCAGTGGCATGACCACTCCACCACACCTCCCCTACAAGGGGGCAGACTCTGTAGAGTGGGTGGCGCTATTGAAGACAGCCACTGGAACTACTGTTCGTCCTATCGCACGTTTGTACGCTTTGGAGCTCGATTCCGCATTGCAATCTGATGCTCCACCTGTTATTGCTGGGTCCGAGGATTCTCAAAGGAACGACTCACCTCTTACTGATGGTGATCATTCTCGGACCGGGACGCTTCCCAGACACGCTGCTTCTGGCGCCGTCGACTTGTGGCGTCAGAAGATAGCCTCTGGGCAACTTTAGGTTTAAGGTGGGGTTCAGGTCTTTTTTTGTGGGGGGAGTGTATCGTATAAATACGATAGAATATGACTCTTTTGTGACCTCGTATGTCTCTGTGACGTCACGATCGCTCCTACAGCACGACGTAGGACGAGTAGATCGTATATTATAAGATTGTAAATAAGTTAAGTTATAAAAGGCCTAATATGCTATTAAGCAATATTGCCATGGTCTTATGTAGTATATATGAATTTATCGTATATATTAATATAATTTATCGTATAGAGCAACCTAGATGCGGTACGATAATTTGGGCTCCTGGCGTTTTGCCAAGGCAGCAAGGTGTGTCTTCGAGGAACACCAGAGCCTTCACGAACACCAACCAGTTAACATCGAAATTTCCGCCCTCAGTTGATCGAGCTTTTGTGCCTGTAATCACAATACACATACAGCAATACACACAGCTACACCATCACGACGCTCTCATCGACACCATGACTGACTGATAAATAAGCATAATAATCATGTCCATTCCCATGTAATCATTTATTCTTTCTTTAACTTGACTCGAGTCTTGGGACCGAAGTCTCGTTCCCCATTGTCCACCGCCATATTGGGTAAAACGTTCTCCCTTGCCTCATTGCCACGTGGAACTATTGGTGAGTTAATTCCTGGCTAATATTAACCCTTATAACCTTACCCTATATATACATTTATTATGTGAGACCTTTGGATATAAATTAGCTTGTTTCAGATTGAATTCAATTTAGATATAGAGTAGTTTTCATTTAGATTGATTTTATTTGATTCATTATAGCTTAGTAATATTTAACTTCCATTGATAGTTTACAACAGAAGGTATACAGTAGGGTAGTGATTGAGAGAGTGAGAACGGAGAAATGGATAGGCGACGAGCAGGGAGGTTTTAGGAAGGGAAGAGGATGTGTAGATCAGATGTTTACCCTGAATTGTGTTGTGGAGAAATATCTGGAGAAGAAACAAAAGGTGTATGTTGCCTTTATGGACTTGGAGAAGGCCTATGACAGAGTGGATAGAGAAGGTTTGTGGAAAGTACTTAGAATATACGGAGTAGAGGGCAAGTTGCTGAAAGCAGTGAAGAGCATGTATGAGGGTGCAAAGGCGGCAGTACGTGTGGAGAGTGAGCAGAGCGAGTTCTTTGACCTGAATGTTGGTTTGAAACAGGGGTGTGTGATGTCCCCGTGGTTGTTTACTGTATATATGGATGGAGTCATGAAAGAAATACTATCAAGAGCAGTGGATGTTGGTGTATCGCTGAAAAGGGAGGGAATTGAGTGGAAGCTACCTATACTGCTGTTTGCGGATGATACAGTTCTTATGAGTGATAATGAATGGGAGTTGCAGGGTCTGGTAAATGAGTTTGGAACAGTGTGCGAAAAACGGAATTTGAAGGTAAATGCGGGGAAGAGCAAGGTTATGGTCTTCGAAAGGGGTGAAGTCACAGAATGTGAGGTGAAGCTGAACGGTCAGGCTATGGAGATCGTCAACTCTTTTAAGTATCTGGGCAGTGTGTTGAGTAAAGATGGGACTATGGATGAAGAAGTGCGGAGAGGGTACAACAGGGGAAGAGGGTTGTAGGAATGCTAAAAGCAGTAACAAGAAATAGGGTGGTCAGTATGGAAGTGAAGAAGTCCTTGCATGACAGTGTGGTAATCCCGACACTGACTTACGGAAGCGAAGCATGGACGTTGGTTGAGAGACTCAGACCAAGAGTGAGAGCAGTGGAAATGAATTACTTAAGGAGTGCGTGCGGAGTTACATGGAGGGATAGACAGACTAATGAGGAAGTAAGAAGGAGGTGTGGTGTGGAGGTAGATGTGCTGGAAAGTGTGAAAAGGAACAACTTGAGATGGTTCGGCCATATGGAACGTATGGAAAGCGAGAGAATGACTAAGAGGGTGTACGAGAGCGAGGTGGAGGGACAGAGAGGGAGAGGTAGACCGAATGAGAGGTGGAAGGATGGAGTGAGGAAGTACATGAACGAAGGCGGTGCTGGTTGGGGGGAGGGGCATCGACTGACTAGGGACAGAAGTGCATGGGGGCGGTTCGTTCGTGGCCACCCCTTCGGGGATCACGGCGTCAGGCAATAGATAGATAGATTGTAGAGTCGGTCCAACACATAGCTTCAGTCAGTTTATTTTTAAAGTACTGTACTTCAATTACTCTTTTGAAGACAAACAACTGTCAATTTACACACTATACAATCAATTCTCAGCCATTAAAGAATCGTTCTTTGATTCCACTGGCTTCCGACTTACCCCTCAACAAGTTCAAAGGAGTTTTTCTTACAACTTGGTTTTAGTTACGAAATATTTTCAAAACCAAATGGCTAAATTCTTATGACCAAGCCGTTCACGACAAATTAACCAAACAATTTACACCTTCCACAATTAGACAGTATGAGTCACATTGGAAACAATTTACAACGTGGATTGTAGAATCCAACCAACAAAGTGCCTCAGTAAGTTTAATTTTAAAGTACTTAAATTACCTTTTCGAAGACAAACACCTATCAGTTAACACACTTCGCAATCACCTCTCAGCCATTAAAGAACCATTCTATGACCTTACTGGCCTTAGACTTCCACCTAAGTATGAAGGAGGTTTTATTACGGCTTGTTTTAAATTACGAGCTCCAGCGAGACAGATTCTACCTCAGTGGTTTCTGGGCAAAGTGTTAAAACTATTAACTCCTTGCGACATATATGACGCGATCGCGTCATATGGACTTATCTACATGCCTCTCCAATAAGTCCATATGACGCACTAGCGTCATATGGAGCTCAGTAAGTCCGGTAAGTTAGATGAAGATCTGTCGGTTGGTGGCAACCCCAGGTTCCTCCGACAATTCTAACGGCCAGCAGTGTGGTTTTGACAGTTGTGTGGTGCAGTGGCAATGATACCGGGCGCCCGCCTCCGTGGACTTACTGGAACATAATATGTCTGAAGGAGTTAAGTACTAAACCTTACACGGTCAACCCCTCTTATGAAAAGTTATTATCTAAATGTGTTTTCTTAATTTCGTTAGCAACAACACATAGAGTGTCCGAACTTGCGGCCATGGCTAGAGCTGCAAACTGCTTACAATTTAAAGATCTGAGTGCTGTTACCCTCACACCAACTCCTGATTTCATAGCCAAGAATGAAAGAGAAGATCATATGTTCTCACCTTTTGATATAATGGCCCTCAAACAAAAGATTAAACATCAGGCACTAGGCCCAGTGTTGGCTTTGTATAAGTATGTACAACCAACTACACCCTTACACCCTTCTCATTTATGGATCTCTTCACATGGCAAATCAAGGTTATCTAAACGACAGCTCGCTTCAATTCTAGTGGACGTTATCAAAACAGCCGTACCGTCAACAGTAACAAGGGCCCATGATGTGAGAAAGTGGGCCACGACAGTCAGATTTCTTAACAATTACTCTATCCAAGACATTAAGCAAACAAGAGTCTGGTCATCTCACCACAAGGGCCCATGATGTGAGAAAGTGGGCCACGACAGTCAGATTTCTTAACAATTACTCTATCCAAGACATTAAGCAAACAAGAGTCTGGTCATCTCACCACAAGGGCCCATGATGTGAGAAAGTGGGCCACGACAGTCAGATTTCTTAACAATTACTCTATCCAAGACATTAAGCAAACAAGAGTCTGGTCATCTCACCACAAGGGCCCATGATGTGAGAAAGTGGGCCACGACAGTCAGATTTCTTAACAATTACTCTATCCAAGACATTAAGCAAACAAGAGTCTGGTCATCTCACCACACATTTTTATCCAAATATCTTTCAGTTCATTTGAAGAGACCCACTGTGCCATGCATAGCCATGAGAATTAGGCATAAGCATAACTGATCTCTGTTTATTGCAATAATGACATGTTTTATGTTACAAGTACGTGTGAGGTTCACCAAGTACTGACTTACTTTGAGGAGTTTTGGACAAAACAGAGGGGGGGGGGGGGGGGGGAGTGTGTTCCGAACTGGAGAACCTCTCACAAGTGTTGTTCAATGTTAATATTAGTAAGATTGATAATCTCTAAGGGTTAATTTCTAATACAGGATATTAGATTAATAAATACACAAAATTCTTTTTTTTGGTGAGTTTAATAAGTATGAATAGATTTTCCTTTTTACAAATCATTCTAGTACTATAGTATGTACAATTCTTATGTGTTACAATATTTAGTGGTTCTTTTATTAAGTTTTACTGCATCCTTATCTTTATCTACCTTTCTATCACTTCCTAAGGCTTACTTAGAAACCCTGTCTTTATACTTTACACTTTTTCTTAATTCTAGTTATTTAATTACAACAGCGCGAGCCGTTAGTTTTGGTTCTCTTCAGTCTTTGACGTTGAGCATGAGATGTCCCAACCACCGATCTTGGTATTCTTAGGCTCTCACGTCATTGACGGAGAAAACCATTACTAAATTACGGGTTTGACAACCCGAAGGGAAGGAAGGAAAACTAACTATTTAGTAATGGTTCCGTAGTCAATGACGTAAAGCGGCCCTCCCTCCTCCCTCGCACATGCGCAACTTTGTACAGTACTATGAAGGACGTATAAACCCAGCGTGACCAGCTGGGGGACGCGTGCAAGGGAAGGACTGTATAACGGCGCACTAGTTGATTTAGTAAGACAACATTCATAGTTTCTAATCTTTACTCATAAAAAATTTCTTTCTTTTTCTAATGGTTACCTTTTTTAATGACATTCCCTAGGAACTAAGTAAAGGGTTTCACCCTAGGATGTACTTTTTATATATTTGGGTCGCGTTATGCTTTCTCCGGGACCCTAACGGGGGTCTCCGGGGAGCCCTTATATATATAAGGCTCTCACGTCATTGACTACGGAACCATTACTAAATAGTTAGTTTTCCTTCCTTCCCTTCGGGTTGTCAAACCCGTAATGGAGACACCAACAAAACACCAGGATAACGACCCAGGAAGATCGGGAACACACCAACCAAGATCACGAACACAACAACGAAACACCAAACCAAATAGGTGTTCTCTCATATTCAAGATGGCAGCTTTTAAAACTACGCCGCACAGGTAAAACAAAATTGAACTACAAAGTGGTTAAGACTTTGAAAGAAAATAATATTTTTAAAGCAAGAGGAAAGAAAGCAGGAAAGAGACTAAAGCACAAAATACCAGTTCGAATCACACAGAGAAAGAACCAAAACAAACAACTTCGAAAATGCACTATTCATAAAAACTTGAGTGAGATTCCGAGACTGTATTATTCCTTCCTGACCTTTATAAATTTAAATGCAACCTCTATTAGAAATAAAGAAGATGAATTAGTTGTTTTAATGAAGGATAATAATGTTGTTGTTGTTGTTGTTTTCCCCCAAGCTGCCTGGCCGAACAGCCCCAAGGCCAGGAGCAAGGCCAAGGCCATAACCGAGCGCCCCCACAATAAAGCCTGGGTGACCGAAGCCACTCCATGGCGGGGAGCTGAGGAGGGTGCGGAAACGCCCGGGAAACCAAAGCCCCACCCAGGGCCCTGTGCCCCTCAGCAATTATGAAGAGAAAGTTGAGGGGCAAAGGAAAGATGTGACGCTTTGGCTTCCAATCTTGGTAGATTAGGAGGTCAATCCACGCAAGAGATGCCGTCACTTGAGATCTAGAAAATATATAAGTAAAAGGAACAGTCAGAGTAAGCTATGGGTATGGCAGAGATCGCTCAGTTCTCACTCTGATAAACCAGCCCATCACCACATGACTAGAACCCAATCCTCTCAGCATCAGCTAGGAAAGGCCCTAGAAAGCTGCCTTTGGCGGAGGGATAGCTCCCCTATTTCAACCCTTTTCGGGGTTGGGCACCCGCCCAGGATAATAATGTTGATATAGCCTGTATTAGTGAAGTTTGGCAAGTGTCAGAAGAATCTTTTACTATCCCGAACTTTGAAGTGTACCTACAAACTCGACAGCGACAACGTGGTGGTGGGGTGGGAATATTTGTTCGAGAAGATATTCAATCCCGCCGCCTCTTTCCACCACATGATGTTCAGTTGGAGACATTATGGGTGTGGTTCCGGCCCAAACGTCTACCGCGGGAGGTGTCCTGCATTATTGTAGGGTGCATATACTATCCTTCAAGATCACCTCTCCATCAAGACCTCATCGACCATATCGTTACTTACGCAGATGAATTACGATCCCTTTATAATGGATGCAAATTTGTTATATGTGGCGATTTCAACGATTTAAACTTCGAAGACATCATCGACAACACTCATCTTCAGCAAATTGTAAACTTTCCAACACATCAAAATAATATCCTAGACCTAATCTTCACTGACCTTAGCCAGCACTACAAATCACCAGTGGTGATGGGCTGGTCTATCAGAGTGAGAACTGAGCGATCTCTGCCATACCCATAGCTTACTCTGACTGTTCCTTTAACTTATATATTTTCTAGATCTCAAGTGACGGCGTCTTTTCCGTGGATTGACCTCCCAATCTACCAAGATTGGAAGCCAAAGCATCACATTTTTCCCTTGCCCCTCAACTTTCTCTTCATAATTGCTGAGGGGCACAGGGCCCTGGGTGGGGCTTTGGTTTCCCGGGCGTTTCCGCACCCTCCTGAGCTCCCCGCCATGGAGTGGCTTCGGTCACCCAGGCTTTATTGTGGTCGGCAGGGAGGGTTCTGTGGGGGCGCTCGGTTATGGCCTTGGAATTGCTCGGGGCCTTGGGGCTGTTCGGCCAGGCAGCTTGGGGAACAACAACAACAACAACAACCTCAACGTTTAGCACCCCTTGGCCGTACCCAGCACCTAACTGTGTTATGGCAACCTATTTCAACATTTCCACCTTGTCATCACCCCAAGCTGGTCACCGTTCGTCCCATCAAGCAGTCAAGTGTCATTGCGTTCGGCCAACATATTAATAACTACCCATGGCTAGAAGTGTACCATGAACAGTGCGTCATAAATAAGCTAAATAACTTTCTTAGTTCGGTAAATATTTTAATTGACCATTACTTCCCTCCGAAACAAGTTTTAATTCAGTCTAACGATCATCCTTGGATTACTCCCTATGTGAAAGAAATTTTACCTCTACGTCAAAGTAATTTTAACAGTGGTAACATGGTTTTATTTAGACATTATAGGAATAAAGCAATTCGGGAAATAAAGAAAGCTAAACAACAGTATTTCAAGTCAAACGTGTCAGATTTGCGTACAACAAAGCCAAGTGAATGGTACAGAGTAATTAGTAAGTTAACTGGAGACAACTCACAGCGTAAATTTCAATTTCTTATTGACAAAGACCCTAACCAAGCTGCAAATACCATAAATGATAATTTTTCAACAATCTGTCAAAGTCTACCCCCCTTAGACCAGTCAAGATTACCTGAGCCTGTGGATAATTTACCACCTTTACCTTCTGTTGAGCCCTACCAAGTGTATGAAAAACTGTGTGAGATAAATGTTAACAAATCTGTAACCCCCTTTGATCCCCCACTTCGCATTATCAAATAATTTGCATATGAGTTTGCTTCTCCTATTGCTAGCATCATTAATTTGTCATTCAGTTCAGGGATCGTACCTCCTCTTTGGAAACGTGGCTTCATCACTCCCTTGCCCAAGATTCCCAAACCCGAAACTTGTAATGATCTTCGACCAGTGACTATAACATCAATTTTTGCACGTATTGCCGAGAAGTTTGTTGCATCTTGGGTGCGTGATGACACACAGGTAAACCTTGATCCATATCAGTTTGGTAATCGGAAAAATACTTCTACCACCCATTATTTATTGTACTTAATGAATTTTCTTTGTAAAACGACTGACATTAGGGGAGAATGTGTAGCTGTGCTTAGCATTGATTTTTCAAAAGCATTTGACCAAGTAGACAACACAATAGCAATGAGACATTTACTTCATAATGGCATGAGACCTGAACTAGTTCCTTGGATGTCTTCTTTCCTTACATCTCGTGGTCAGGTTGTACGTTATAGTGGTGCTACCTCTGAGGAGCACACCACTACATGTGGTGTTCCGCAGGGTACCGTACTGGGACCTCGTATTTTTAATAATCATATAAATCATGGTTTGGATGAAGATGTTCAGTGTAAATTCGTGGATGACATTACTTTTGCTTGTGCATATAACATTACACATATACCAAAATGTCAGGAGCAAGCCAATAAGATCGATCATTGGTCTAACGAGAACAACATGAAAATAAATGGAAGTAAGTCAAAATTAATGTTAGTGGACTTTCAGAAAATTAAGACAAATATAAATGCTGTTAGTTTAGGTAATGAATCTGTTCCATTTGTTAATGAGATGAAGCTGTTGGGTGTTATTGTTTCGAGTAACCTTCAGTGGAAGGCGAACACTAAGTATATTGTCTCGCGTGCAAGTAAACAAATGTTTGCAGTAAGTAAATTGAAACTTTTTAAGGCTAATTTGTCTGATTTAAAGAATTATTATTGTTGTTATATTAGGCCTGTAATTGAATATGCATCGACGGCTTGGTGTTCGTCACTCACACACACAGAAGTAAATTCTATTGAGAGAATACAAAAAAGATTCTGTAGAATTTCATTAGGACTTAGTTATATAAATTACGAGTCTGCTTTGTTGTTATTAAATTTGGAATCATTAGAAGAGAGACGAAGAAAGAAGTTTGAAGAAGACAGCCTTAAGTTGTTGCACGATAAACAGCATAGAAATATACTTCCACCGGACAACACCAACACTTACACACACAAATTACGAGCAAGAATCTTTTTAGTTGAAGAAAAATGTAACACTAAGAGACACCAAAACAGTGCCATTCCACAGATGACCAGGTATATAAACAATTATTTGAGGAAGTAGGTAGTCAGTGGTTTGAAATGATATTATATTTTGCCAATACATGATCATTATTCTGGCAAATTGTTCTTAATATTTGTAATTTATGTGTATTTTATGTGTAATGACGCTTTGTATGTATGTTTTACTCACTGTATATTTTCAACTCTATGGTTGCAATTGTAAAAATGACATTAAATAAACCTATTATTGTTATTATTATTATTATTATTATTATTATTATTCCGGTCCTAGGGGTAGATCGTAGTAGCAGTGTCCCCACTGGCAGACAATCTCAATATAGTTCCCATATCTCTGAACAGTTTGAGGAATCTACAGTTGATACAATGGAAACCTCTTCTATACCTGACTTCTACCTGGGTGAGGAGGTTCTGCCCTGTGTTCCTGTATCACAAACAAGTACAGCAGTCCCTCGCGCTTGGCGAGTTTCAGCTTGGCGAAACACAGTATTGGCGATAGGTTGGATATGGTACCAGAATTCGCATTTGGCGCTTCAAATGCACTTTTGGCGAGAATGCTGACGTCACAGAATGACGTTGGCCCAGAATACACCGCCCGCAAGCGTCCACAACCACCACACTCACTCGTCTCACCAGGCCTAACTCAAAATAATTCATGGTAAATAAAATCTGTTATCTATTATCTATTGTCTTTTTTATTACTGTTAATGTTTCATGTATAATGTCTTTGCTTTTAACCCTCCTGGCCCGGTTGTCATTTTAAAATGACACCACGAACTAAGGGCAGGAGCCCGGGTGTCATTTTAAAATCTGTAGCTTGAAAGCCTATTCAGCTTGGTCTGAACGCTGTGCGTCCGACGCATGTAAACAAAGCCGATCGTTACGTCACCGCACCTCCGAAAACAAGAAAGAGAAGACTCGTTTGTTATTGTATGTCTGTATGTCGTTGTTTCAGTAGTGAAAAAATCGTCATATTGCTAACATCACCTGCAAGTGCTCTCCACTGAAATCGTCATCACAACTGAACCAGTTGACATAGAGAGCTCTACTCAACGCCAGTCTACAGATTGGAAACCGCACTACATTTATAGATGCGTGGGAAATTTCTAGCAGTTAAACTAAACAAAAATACGGTAGCCTAGGCCTAGACGTTTTTCGGCCAGATCGCCCGGGTAGCCCACCCTGTCATTTTGAGAGCCTGCCCGGGCCAGGAGGGTTAAGCAGTTAAAGTACAAAAATGGAGGTCAAAAGGGTGAACTCGGGCCTCGTCAAAGACTAATGGATCATTTTCCCATTTAAAGTACTATTCGCGTTTGTCGAAATTCACTTTTGGCGATGGTTTGGCGAGACTAATGAAATCGACAAATGAGAGGGACCACTGTACACACGACACTGCTGCCCAGGCTGGTGAGTCTCGGTCAGAGGCTTTACCAGGCCCCCCAGCCCAGGCACCGGGCGTCACTCCTCTGCAACAATATTTAGCAGATTTGGAGGAGCTTCCGTCTGGCTAACGGCAGTCTCCTTCACCCTCTGAAACGCAGGGCTCGGAAGTTTCTCGCCCTACGTCAACGACTGGACAGCAAGGTGGAATCTTGGTGACAAATGAACAGTTTCAGGACTGGCTTCAGTTTATTCAGTCAGTTAAAGAGGAAAGACAGATAAAAGTGCCGACACCTGTGGCTCCGGCGGTGCGACCTCTGGGCCGTGTGCAAGTTTTACCTCAGGTCGATTTAAAATCTACCCCCCCCTGTAAACGTAACTCCGGCGGCTAACCTGCCAGTTTCCGCATCTCTTTTGCCATTTAAGTTAAATATCTTAGCGGATTTGACTCCACCTCCCCTTGATCGTTCAGTGCTATCTAAGAAGGGTCCTATATGGTCCTGACACGTCCTGGACAGTCATTAAGCCCACTCGCCCTGAGGTCGCGCAGTCAACGGTCGCAGGTGAAGTACCTGTGCCGGAACTTTGGTTCATAGAAATGAGTTAGGCCAAGAAACTAAGGGCCAAGAACCAAGCCGGCGATGTGCTACATGTAGTGATCAAAGCAATCCCGAGTTTGCATAATCCTGAGTACTTCATCTACTCACAGTCCCCGGCCCTACCTCCAGCATCCTCAGTGAAATTGTTTTCAGACTGGTCAAAATCTGATGGCCTAAATGATGTTAAATTATTGCAGGGTATGACCCCAGAACTTAACACTGTCCCGCAGAGGGACAATTCAGGTCTTCCAGTTATTCACATTACAGGTGATGGGTCAGGGCCGTGGGCTGTGTGGGGACAAGAGGCCCAGCTGTTTGCCAGCACTATTACTAACAAAATCAGTCATCAGCTTCCGCCGGAGGATCATCACTGGCCAGGCGGCAGGAGTTCCTCAATGTACTGTATTTTGGACTTTTTGAGTGCTCCTAAACTTTTGTTGTGCCAGTTAGTAGAGCCATTTAGCTGTCCTACTCAGCTACAAATTGATAAAGACTTTAAAATGAGACAGAGAGCCTGGATGCTTTTATCGCAGTTTCTGCTCAGTCGTCAACTTGCGGCGTCATTAGCCAGAACGAATGAGTCAGTAACGGATATTAGTTCTCATAAAGCACTATCTCTAACCAGGCGCATCTTGCTCCAGAACGCGATTCAGTCTCTTGGGGATGTTCGCACAGCTATATTTGAAGCTGTACGGGTACGTCAGGATCTGAGAGTGTATCTGGTAAAGAAGCTGCCTGTAGAGATAGGTAGAAGACTAGTATTATCTGATGTTTTCACAGCACCTCTTGCCTCCACAGATGCCTGGCGCACAATAAATTGTTTGTTGGACTCTAGCCGTGCCAGAGTCCAACCTTTAAACCAAAGTTTACTAAGAGTCCATTTAGTGGCCAGTTTCAGTCACCACAGTCATCCAAGACGCACCCTAACCCTGGAAGCAGTGGCACAGCTAGAGGCTGCGGTCAGTCTAGGGGTAGAGGAAGATGGTATAGGGGACAGTCTAAGAGTAAGTCAGGTAGCAATGATAGCAAAGTCTCTCGTCCCACTACCAGTCAACAAGAGTCACATTCCTCCCAACCAAAAAACTGAGACACCACGAAGCTTTCTCACTCCCAGGGCTGCAGAAAGGCGAGTCGGAAACGAGAGTAGCTCTGCCGGACAAAGTCAGTCTAGAGACTGGCAACTTTCTGGTATGTTACCGGGCATGGCCCCGGCGCACATGGGCAAGGACAGTGGTCCGCAAGGGCCTTTCATGGAGATGGTCCCGGCAACCTCGCTTACGTATTCCCCAAGAATTAACTCGTGTTTCTTTAGATGTGGGATCAGTCATCCGGGAGATAGCAATCAAGCAGATCATTGTCCCAGTATCATCCAATTAGCCCATGTTCACTTCCCGAATATTCTTGGTGCCCAAAAGGGACAGCGTTCAGATGAGGCTGGTCATAGACCTGTCTACTCTGAATCGCTATATTCACAATCAGTCATTCAAGATGCTGACGGTGAATCAGATCAGGCTGACACTGCCGCCGCAAGGTTGGATGTGTTCCACAGATCTGACAGATGCCTACTGGCATGTCCCTATTAACAGACGGTTTCAAAAGTACCTGACTTTGCGCCAAGGGAATCCAACATTTGTTTTTCAAAGGATGCCCTTTGGTCTAAATCTTGCACCTCGTATTTTCACAAAACTAGTCCGACAGGCTCTGCTACCATTACTGCAACAGGGGTTCGACGACTGGCTAATAGTAGCAGTTTCCAAAATTGCATGCCTTCAAAATGTATAACAGGTCATTTCTCATATCACCGCCCTGGGGTTCAAAGTGAACTTGGCAAAGTCCAACTTGACTCCGACGAGGGCCATCCAATGGGTGGGCCTGCTATGGGACACCGAACTTCTTACTCTGAGTCAGAGTGCAGACAACCGTCAGAGATTCCGCAAGAAACTCTTTCGGTTTCTGCATTCTCTGACCACCACGAGGAGGATTTGGGAGTCTCTGGTGGGTTCACTCAACTGGATCAGGTTGACGGTTCCGTTAGGTCATCTATGGGTGAAAATGCTAATTTTGGAGGAAAATTAGTGCTTTCCGTTGTTGCCGGTGGAAACACTATGGCGAATCCAGAAATTAATCCACAACCTGCTGGCGGCTTGGGTTTAGCCAGAAGTGATACACTCCTCTTTGACATGGACGCATCAGGTACCCTGGGATGGGGGTATCATTCGAACCTGGGCCATCAAGGTCAGGGTCTTTGGTCCAGGTACAAAGATCTTCACATAAATGCCAAAGAGTTATTAGTCCCTCTGTTTTTCTTGAAGGAGCACGGCTCAACTTTGGCGGGAAAGTCCTTAGCCTTCAGGATGGACAATCTGACTGCAGTAATGTGCATTCAGAAGTAAGGGTCAGTGAGATCTCAAGTGTTACAAAGGTTGTCGGAAAAGATCTTTCTGCTAGCTGCAGGGCTAGAGATTTATCTTCATGCAACATATCTTCCCGGCGTAGCAACTGTCTGGGAAGACGCTCTGTCTCGGAGACAGAGCACCCTAGTAGAATGGTCTCTCAAGCAAAACATTTTTCAAAAGATGATTGCCGAGCCATACCATCCACAAGTGGACTTGTTCGCGTCGGAGTCAACCCACAAGTTGCCTCAGTTCCTCACACGCCTGAGTCAAACCCCGGCGGGAGGACCAGACGCTTTTCTGGTGAACTGGAACAAATGGAGCTCCATTTATCTGTTTCCGCCTGCAGACGCTTCCTTAACCCTTCGAACCCGGGTGGTACAACACTGTACCATTTTGGTTTGGCCCGAGGAACCCGGGTGGTACAACACTGTACCATTGCTTGCGTGAGTGCTTTTCGAATGGCGCGCGTACAAATTTTGCTCCGTGGTCACCAGGCGGCGCTACCAGACAGCATGTACGCCAGTCTCTACCCTGCCGCCAACATGGATACTAGCCCAAAAAGTGATTCCCTTGTGTCCGATTCCACACTCCCTTCGACGCCTGCCCATGTTCGTCGCGCCCTAACGCAAATGCACGCACAAGATGCGTTGACTCCCGGAGGTATTGAAATAGCTTTGAGGAGTTATGAACGTGGTGAAGGCAAAAAAATTGGTGATGACTTGGGCAGTGATAGCTCCGAGTCTTACGAGTCTCACTATAGTGAGGATTTTGACGATATAGAAGAAATCCGTGAAAGAGACGCGCTTTTTCTTGGATTTGAGCATGACGATGAAAGTGATGATAGTACTGAACGTGACATAGTTGTGCAAGGTGATGAGAGTCTAGTGAGAGTGAGTGAATGGGACAGCACTAGGTCGACTGCCAAGTTTAGGTTGAGTGACACGACACCTAGCCCTTCGCCAGCTAAATCCCCATTCAAGATAAGTTTCTATAAGAAACAAGTTCTCAAGAAGGCGGCCGCGGCAGCCAGGAAAGAGGCCCTAAAAGTTGGTGAGGGAGCAGTGCGTGAGGGTGCCAGTGAGGCTGCGCGTGAGGCCGAGGTTGACCCGCCATTGTCTTCCTTATCTACCCACGCCACCCAAGTTGCCCCAGGCTCCCGCCATTCTTCCCCACCACCACCAGCACTGCCTAGGGTTGAGGAACCCCCACTTTCGTCCTATTTACCCCCTATTTCCCCCGAGAGGAGACATACTACTAAAGAAAAGGGAAAAGGGAGAAAATATGTGAAAAAAGGAGCTACAAGTAGGCGCTCTTTGTTCGAGGCTCCCGCGGCTTCCACCCCTGCGGCTTCCACCCCTGCCGCTCCCAGCCATACGCCCCCGCAAGTTTCCCCAGGGTCCACCCCACCTCTCCAGCCTACAACAGAGGTTCCTGATGATGTGTTTGACCTCGCATCCATACCTGCACCTACAGACACTGAACCAGTGCTGTCTAAGACTCGTCGTAGGCCAAGGAGCCCCGAACCTCTGTATGAAGATGACAGAGCCTCACCTCCCACTCCTTCCCCACCTCGCCGACCTACACGCCGCCCACGCATCATTCGTTCCCCGCAAGAGTATGAGGGGGGCTCTGAAGATGAAGGGCACCTCACAGACGACTCTGGCCATGATTACCTGGGTCCACCGTCAGGGCAAGATGACGGCTCTGACGACAACGACGATGACGAATTTATGGACATCGACGACCCTCAACCCAGACGCTTTGCCCAGGGCCGTCGTGCTCCTGGCCGCCCTGGCCGCCTGGCTGGCTGCCGGGCTGGGCCTGGGCGCCGTCGCGCTCCTGGCCGCCCTAGGGTTCGCGCCGCCAAAGTTCGTGGGCGTGCTGCCCCCGCTGTAGCTCCTCGTCAGCGTCGCCAGAAGGACGGATTTTATGTTTTCAACTGGCAGGATGTGGCTGCTGATGAAGTCATTGACCCTGATGTAACCCCTTTTGATGAGGTACAGGATGCTCCAGGAGTTACCCCAAGTTTTCCTGCAGGCCCCAATGCTCGACCACATGAGCTTTTTGAGGCTTTTTTTGATAAGGAGGTTACTGACTTTGTCATAAAAGAGACAAATAAGCATTACCAAATCCAGGTTAACTTTTTTGGCAAGGTGACCAAGGGCCACATGAAGCGGTGGACCCCAGTGACTCATCCCGAGTTCATGGTGTTCCTGGCAATCACCATGCTAATGCCTCATGTGAAGAAGCACAGGTTGGCTGACTATTGGATCACCAAAGATCTAATATCCACCCCTGCCTTCGGGAAATACATCTCTCGGGACCGGTACCTCGACATCCTCGGAGCGCTCCATCTTGTCACCAACACCGACATGCATCTCCCTGACAAACTGTGGAAAATTAGGACGTTGTACGAGATGATGAGAGAACGTTTCACGTCCTACTTCATGCCCTTCTGCAACGTCTGTATTGACGAGTCTCTTGTGCTGTTCCGGGGAAAGCTGAGCTTCAGGCAGTACATCCCCTCAAAGAGACATCGCTTTGGTATAAAGTTCTTTGTGCTGTGCGATTGCAAAACTGGCTATGTCCTGGACTTCCTGGTCTACAGCGGGAAGGAAGGGGACGTGGCAATAGACCCCCTCATTGGCTTTGGCGGAGCAGTGGTTCAAGCCATGATGAACCGGTACTTCGAAAAGAATCACGTCCTCTACACGGACAACTACTACACCTCCCCCACTCTCTCAAAGTACCTCCATGAGCGCCAGACGGGGACTGTAGGCACAGTTAGAGCAAAAAGGAAGGGCATGCCAAGTTTCCCTCCTAAAACAAAGAAAGGCGATGTCTTCAAGAAGAAGTCGGGACCCATTCTGGCTATCCACTGGCACGACCAGCGGAAGGTCAACCTCCTGAGCACCGTCCACAAGGGGGAAATGGTTGAGACTGGCAAGGTGGATCGCCGCACCAAAGTCAGGGTGACCAAGCCCGATGCTGTCCTGGACTACAACATAAATATGAGGCTGGTGGACAAGTCCGACATGCAGATAGGCTTCATCGACTGTCTGCGTACCTCGTGCAGATGGTACAAAAAGTTCTTTCTGCACATGGTGGACATGTCAATGCTGAATGCCTATAATATCTACAGGCTTCGGAATCCGCGCACACCCAGGAAGTTCAGTAGCCTGCGGAGGTTCCAAAAACAGGTGTTGGTGGAGCTCCTGGACAGGTATGCTATGCCACAGAGGGCAGTGGCACAACCTGGGCACCCCGTTCAGGACCGCATGCAGGCTGCACAGTTTGTAAGTGTGCACAAGCTCGGTTACCTGCCTCTGGAACGAGATGGAGTCACCATTAGCAGAAGGCGGTGCCATGTCTGCTGGAACAGCCAGGTGAGGCCGAGGAAGCAGAAAAAGACCACCATGCAGTGTGTGGAGTGCCGACTGTCACTATGTGCTATACCGTGCTTTGCTGAATACCACAGCAAGCAGGAGTACTAACTAATAATCATAGTGAAAGTACCAAAGACTGACAATATGTATGTATATAGGCAACAAGTGGAAATAAAACAATGTACAGGTGTATTGTGATAAAAAAGTCATGTATTATGAAAACATATATAAATAAGTGAAAAAAGACACAATAAATTGTATATAAAACGTTTACAAAGCATATAACTAAGTGAAAGTGACACATGACATAATATTAGATGGCCAAAGTATAATAAACACCTGTGATAACGAATAATCAGTGCCTAATATAACAATAACCTACCTCAATTACTAATAAAATGTACCGTATCAAGTGAAAATGAGCATTATCAGTGAAAGTGACACTCTCTCAAGCATATTTACCAAAGTGAAAGTGACACACGAACTAATATTAGATGGCCAAAGTATAATAAACACCTGTGATAACGAATAATCAGTGCCTAATATAACAATAACCTACCTCAATTACTAATAAAATGTACTGTATCAAGTGAAAATGAGCATTATCAGTGACAGTGACACTCTCTAAAGCATATTTGTCAAAGTGAAAGTGACACAAGACCTAAGATTTGATGGCCAAAGTATAATAAACACCTGTGATAACGAATAATCAGTGCCTAATATAACAATAACCTACCTCAATTACTCATAAAAACTACGGTATCGAGTGAAAATGTGAAATATTAGTGAAAATGATAGCCTAATACACAGCCTAATACATAGCCTAATACACGTACCCTGGGGGCACGCGTCCTTGGAGCGGCTGCGGTCGCGCCGGGCAATTCTCACACACATAAGTAATAATAAGTGCCTTCATAACAATATGAACAAGTGAAAGTGACACTATATATATTATTAGCTTACCTAACAATACATAAAAGTGAAAATGACACTATCAATTACCATAGTCCATTATAAATAATAATAACTACTCATAATAATAACAATAAAACTAAGTAGGCCTATAAGTGACAGAGACACAAATAACTTCATAAAAATAAATTTATTGAGTGAAATAACATAATAACTATAATAAATGGCATAATAAACAATAAAAACTCTCAAATCGCTTCCCGGCATAATTGCGGGTGGGGCGACGAGTGCAACAGGGCGTCGTAGCCGGGGCCGCGGTTGAGTGTTTGGACGCGCCGAGGTAAATACGCGGGAAAAGTTACCTCCACTAACATCGCCATAACTCCGGAACCAGTTGAGCTAGAGAGCTCTACTCAACGCCAGTCTACGCAGCAAGGTAAGGTGAACATTTTTTATGTTTGATTAATGTTGCTCTTGTATTAGGGGAGATAGGCCTTTGTTTATTTTTCAGCCAGATCGCCCGGATACGAGCTGCGTCATTTAGAAAGGCAGCCCGGGCCAGAAGGGTTAAGGAATCACCTCACGGCTATTAGGAAGCCTTTTTTTTTTTTTAACTGGCCTTTCCATACCTGAGGCGGAGCAGGGGTTCATGCGTGCATGCTTCCGGCTTCGTCCCCCACCGTGCCAACTTATGCCCACCCGGTCACTCGATTTAGCCCTCACTTTACTTCATTCTCCTAGGTATTGTCACAATCCTCCATTCAAGTTAAAGTTAAAGAAGGCTGTTGGTTGCGATGAGTTCTGAACCATCTTGCCTTAGGTTCTCCAGGCGTGATATGAGTGTACATGTAGCACCTACACCTAATTTTGTGGTGAAGAACGAGTAGGCCGACCATGTATTTACTGAATTTGAGGTGCCAGCCCTCAAACACGGCGATAGGCACCACCTTTTATGTCCGGTGAAATCGCTGATCATATTTATGCAGGAATCTCAACCAACTCAGGCCAGGTCCCTCTGGGTTTCTCGGGCAGGTACACGCCTCCAAAAGCGGCAGTTGGCTGCTTTAATGGTGGAAGTCATACGAGAGAGTAATCCGTGTGCTCTTGGGCGAGCACACGATATTAGTAAATAGGCAGCTTAGCTCCGATTTTTAAAGAAATACTCTCTAGATGACATGCAACGGACAAACTTATGGTCCTCTAATCATACTTTCATTACGCGGTACCTGTCAGTGAATCTCACGAAACCTAACTTACAATGTACAGTATAGCTCTTAGGCAGAAAGTCTAGTTTTAAGCTATTACCTAAAAGGGGGGGGGGGGGGAGTACATACATACATACATAAATAAAATTTTAAGACTGAGTGCTCCACACATACGTGCAGTTTCAGTCTCTTGTCCTAATGGCAGCGTTCCAGGCAACCCTGTTAACCTCTGAAGTGCGCACGGGGGTAAATGAAAACCTCCCCCTGTGCTGACGTATTTGAGGTTTTTCGTCACTAAAATATTCATTGTACCATTAATAGCATTAATAATTATCCATATGCGCCTATTATGGGTTGATTATAAAGGTATTAACCTGAAACAACAATAAAACGAGTGAAAACAGCGTTTGGATGGTCAAAATCGGAGATATAGCCCGCGAGTTGTATAATCTATGGGTGAGGCAAACTCCTTTCCCGCCAATTTCCCCCAAGGCCACTGAGACACAGTCGATCGATACTCTCTCTCTCTCTCTTGCACTCGATGGCCATCAGTGATGACAACACCCTGCTTGCAACTCGCTAATGTTAGCACGAAAATATACCTCAGAATAAGGGAATAATAGGGAAAATAGGTGATAACTGAGGAATAGGAGGAAAGTGGGGAAGGAGGGGAGGTAGAGGACTGAGATTTGCATGGCCCAGGGGCCAAAAAAAAAAAAAAAAAAAAAAAAAAAAAAAATAAAAAAATAAAAATTTTTTCGATGTAAAAAGTTGATTTTTAGTTTTACTTACTCCAGAGAGTCTTCCCGCAGTCCGCCGGCCGAACTCTAAAGAGTCTTCCCGCAGTTCCCGGGTTAAGGGTTGCTTCACTTGTCAAGTTTTGGATTTGAGATCGGCACGTATAGTCTGATCCCAGGTCTTCCTCAGTCCACCCCTTGGTGCAGCTCCCTCCACAATCACAGACCTGCATTTTTTCACCCAATTTTGTTCATCCATTATTCCATTCTCTCCACATGTCCATACCATCCCAGTCTACTTGTACGCATCAGTACGCTATAGTGTTCTAGCTAAGACCTCCTGTCTTCCTCCTATATGGTATACTTATTTAGTAGTAGCCTCTACGTCTTCAACGTAGAGCTATATACCTATCGTATAATTCCGTTCCGCTCTGGAGCGGACAATTATCGTAATCACTAGCGCGATTAAATCGATAACATCTAGAGTAGCACCTTACTCTCTCTACTAGGTACGTTGTACACACTCTTGAGGCTACTATTTTAAAGGAAATGAAAATATTGATGAGAAAGAAAAGAGAAAATTGCAGAACATTGTCCATCCTATCTGGCTCCTTAAGCCGTTGTCACGGGTCCACCGCACAACCCGACCGGGTTCATTAGATCATTCCTTTTCGCGCTACACTCTATGATGCACACACTTTTTCTGGTGCTCTGTTTTTGTGCCTACAACTCCTGTCACCTCCCCTTTGGGGGAGTTGTGGGCCTTATTTAAGGTACCTGTGGTTCTAGACAGATGATACGTGCTGTAGGCACACTGAAAAATGGGCTCAAATGTGTTTTTCTAGGAGTGTAGCGTCGAAACTGGAGGTTACTTCATTTTTTGCCATCTGCGCATGCGTCGCCCCTTGGGCGACCCTCGTTCATTTAGGCTTTGCCTTTTGTATTAATTTCACTTACAGTGGCTTTAGTTTTGTCTTTAGTAAGCTTCTTGTCTTTATAGTTTTTTGTCACTGCCTTTATTTTTGCTTTTCTTTTCGTGAAATTAGGCCTAGGCTTGCTTGTGCCCTTCTAGTTGGTTGGAAGGGGGGCGCTGACCCTTGTAGGGTCGATCCCTTTTGGTGGTCTTTTTACTTGTTGCTGCCTCTCTTCAAGAGTGCAGGAACTAGTGCGCCAGGTAATTTCATATATTACTGCCTCAAGTACCGAATAGGCTAACTTCCGAGTTTTGGCCTAGCCTAGGGGGGGGGGGGGGGGTTTGGATTTCAACACCGTGGCACCCTCAATCTGGCATACAATGCTCACTTTTTGATTGACGGACCCAGTGCTCTGTCTCCCTGGATACGGTCCCACAAAACCGCGAACGTAGCCCGTTCTGATGAGTTTTTGCCCCTCCTACGGTCTTGATTATATCCCTCATCAAGGGTACAGTAACTGGTGGCGCCTTGTAATTTCATGTATTACTGGCTCCAGAACCGATTAGGCTAACTTCCGTTTTTAGCCTAGCCTTGATGGGGGGCGTTTTGGTTTAGACTGCGACTCTGCGGCCTCCTCAATCTGGCATACTCTGCCCCTGTATTGATATTACGGCCCCAGTGCTCTGTCTACCTGACGCTTCGGTCGCTTGTTGCTTACCCTCATCAAGGGTACAGTACCTGGTGACTCCCTGTAATTTCATATATTACTGGCTCTGGTACCAAATAGGCTAACTTCCATTTTTTCGCCTAGCCTATTCCAATTAATTTTTAATCTGACTCAGGTACCGAATAGGCTAACTTTTTTAGCCTAGCCTAGAAGGGGGGTGTTTGGTGTGGCCTCCTCAATCTGGCATAAATGCCCATGTATTGATCGGTGGCCCAAGTGCTCTGTATTCCTGTCGCTACGATCCCTTGTTGCTTACCCTCATCCCTAGTGGCTACCTGTAATTTCATATATTACTGACTCAAGTGCCGAATAGGCTAACTTCCGAGTTTTGGCCTAGCCTTGGGGGGGGGGGGGGGGGGGGTTTGGCTTTCAACAATGTGGCAACCTCAATCTGGCATACAATGCTCACTTTTTGATTGACGGCTCCAGTGCTCTGTCTACCTGGCCTCAGTCCCACAAAACCTCGAACGTAGCCCGTTCTGATGTGTTTTCCTCTGACAAGTTTTTCTTCTGTCTACTGCCCCCCACTACGGTCGTGCACTTGATTACCCACAGGCTCTCCCGCGCCTGATGTGACTTTAGGAGGGTTACCTTTGGGCCCCTCCGCTTTTGGAAGGGACTTTTATTTTCCTGGCCTTCCACCTTCCTGGGTGCCACAGACCTCTCAGACGTACCGATGGGTTGCCGCCCTGGGTCGTGTACTCCCCGCTCTAGGTCGGACCTTTCATTTACGGTCCCATGGTCTCCCTGGGCCCCTCCGATCTCGAACGGGACTTTCCGTTCTATGTCGGAGGTCTGTTTTCACACTGACTGATACCCACAGACGCTCTAGAACGGGACTTTCCGTTCTATGTCAGAGGTCTGTTTTCATGCTGTCTGTTACCCACAGACGCTCCCACGTCTGCTGTGACTTGCCAGGCTACCTTTCCTGGGTCCTCGGCTTACGGCGGGGCACATCTGGGCCTTTCCGCTCTCGGACGGGCCTTTTCCCTCACGCACTACTGCCGTGTCATACCACTTCCCGCGCCTGAACGTACTAGTCCGTATACGGACGATTCCGCCCGCCTTGGAACGCGGACGTTCCCGCTCGATGTCGGTACTTTTCCGCTCTCCAACGGACGTTGCCGTTTACGGTCGCGCTACTTTAGCTTCGGTTTAGGCCTAGACTGGTCGTCCTGCACTTCCATTAAGACATATTTTAATACTCCTTTTTACCAGGCTGTGCTTTCTGACCTACAGGACCTCTTCACTGATACCGGCCTTAAGGTATTGGTCTCCATTATATTTTTGGGTGGGGTTTCCTTCAGTTCTTCAGAGGGTTGAAGCCTACCCCTTGGTTTTTTCTGACCTGGGGTTTGGGGCTCTTTGGTCTGTTGCTGGTTCCCCTATGGCCTTCCTGATTCTCCTTTTGGAGGATTCTCTTCAGCTTTAACTTCTAGGGGGACATGGGGGGGGGGGGGGGGAGCACTCTCCTTCATTGGACGGGACTCCAGTCTCCAGGCCTAGTGAGAACTTTTAGGCTACTCCCTGACCTGGTGCCTGTAGCCTATTCTGGGATCTCTGATCTTTATTTTGTGCATGACCTCATGACTGATACTCCTGCCTGGCCTCCCATTTCGGGGGCACTCTTTGGCCTTCTTCTTCAGGATTCATCGACTTTCAGTGTTTTTTTCGTGGTGCTTCCGACCAGGCTTTCGTCTTGTCTCTGCCAATGACATACATGCGTGCATTGCCATGGCCTTTATTTTCATGGTGCTTACAAACAGGCTTTATTCTTGTTCCTGTCGATGACATACATGCATGCCTTCCCATGGCCTACACGGGGTCTTCACAGGTTTTTTTTCTTCTGGTTCCAGTGTAGTATGTCTACTTCGCTCTGCTCTCGCCACAGGTTCCTCACCGGGTGGTGAGTTCCACAATACCTACATTCGCCCTACATCCTACATTCCGCTCCTGAGCGGATTTCCGCCCCCGAGCGGAGCGGCCCATTCTGGTCCACTCCTCTCTGGGTCGGTGCTAGGGTGCTTTGCTTTGCCTCTGTATAGGGACTCGGTTGCAGTAGTTCATGGACTTCTCCTTTTCATCAGATTGTGCTCCCACTCTACTCTGCTGGTACCCTTGGGCGTCTTCTTCTCTTCAGTACCTTCAACCTTTGGGTATTATTATTATCCTCTTCCTTTATAAGGCTTTTCATGCCTTCCTTCTCGGGCCTTGCACGGGGTTCTTTGCACTTGCTGGTTCGCCTGGTCTCTGCCTGACGCTCCGCATGGGGGGTCCCTCTTCACCCCTTCCCACGCACAAGGGGGGGATACTCACATTCATGAAAGGTGCTCCATTTGCAGGGTGTAGTGACCACTTTTGTGCGTTTTTCTGCCCTCGTGCCTGTTTCGAAGGGCCCCCCTTTTTCGTCCTTCCCTGCCTCAACAGGGGAAGGGGGTACTCTCCTATTACGGATTCAAGGGTTTTTTGCCAATATTGTGCTTGCACACATTTCCTGTGCTTCATACGTGGGACATCAGTATCTTTTCCTTTCCAATTGCGATGTGGATGTCACTTCCTCCTTGTGCGCGTCGGAAGACTTCAAGGCGCCAGATCGCCTTTCCTCCAAGTGCCTCGTTCGGGCGTCCTGGCTGTTTCCGAGGACTCCGCAACGAAGGTGCGTCGTCGCTCTCCTTCCCCATCCCGCCGACGATCTCCGACTCCTCTGTCCGGTTCAGGCCGTCCATGTGGCTCCACCCAAGGCTCAGGAGGCCACCGCTGCCCGGTTTTGCCTCCATCCGCCCCATGCTTATATATATGGCGGTATTCTTGGGACACTCTACTACTGTCCCTCCTATTTACCTGTGGTATCTCTTTGTGGCCCGCCTGTTTTCTTCCCCTGCTCTGCCTGGGGCGCTTCATACATGGGCCATCGGTATCTTTTTCCTTTCTGGCTGCAGTGAGGATGTCCTTTCCTCCCTGCGCACACCGTGGGGGTTCCCGTCCTGCCATGCCCATTGGGACATGGAGAGTCCTACCCATGTCTCGTGCTCCAACCGCGATGGGTTTAACCCTCGGTGGTGTAGACCGTGTCTCGTCGATCTTGACCTTTGGGTCTCGTCCTACGTTTCCGGACGCTGTAGAGGCAAGGTCTCGCCTCTGCGCTCCATGTTCGGGGTTTCGCTCTCTCTGTCACGGACCGCCTCCGACGGTTTCCGCGCTTCCTCAACGAAGGGGTGCGTGCCATGCTTCCCCTTTCCTCTGCTGTCTCCCTGGCGCCTGAACGCTTTTCCCCCGGTGCCTCATTCGGACGTCCCTATACTGTCTCCGAGGACGCCGGGTCGTAGGGGAGACGCCGCTCTCCTTTACCACGTCGCCGACGGTCTACGGCTCCACTCCGCCCTGTCTCTTCCCCTGTACGATCTCCGGGTATGCTTCCGTACTGGGCGGTGTTCTTGCCTAAGTAACCTGCTCTACCTGTGGTTGCTGCTCCGGTTGTCCATCCTCCCACTCGCTCCCAGGCGGCATCGACTTCTTTAGTCATGCTCCCTGCGTGTAGCCTGGGGCTGGTTGGTCGGCCTGTCCACGTTCCGTCCCTCGGGACGTTTCCGGTCCCTAACGGACGTCGCTTCCCTTCCCTTTACGGGAAGCCGTCATCGTGGGGGCACGTGGCGGCATCCCTCCCGAAACGAGCTCCTACACATGCACAAGGAGTGCGCCCGGTGCCTGCGAGTAGGCAGGTACGGCTCGAAGCCTTTGCTCAACGCGACGTACATGTCGACGCGCCCTCTCTGTCGGCGTCGTATGAGTTTCAGTTGTGTCTTTCCATAGTTTCTCTTTTACTGTTCCTTGTGGCTGACGGAGGGCGTCGACTTCGGGGTTCGGTCGGAGATGGGTTCTTCCCCACTCCCTCCTGTCGGCTGCTCCTCCGTGTCGAGCCTCGTCATGCCTTCATCCGGGGTTTCACCTCCATTTTGGGCCTGGTTCTTTGCCCCTACGATATCTTTCTGAACGTTATGCCACGTTCCTTCACGCCACCAGAGAAGGGTGCCCTGGAACGTGTTCACAAGCCCTGACGGCGCGCTGCTCGCATGCTCTCCACCCTCTTCGAGCGTCTGCACCTAGCTCGGCTTCCCCTCAGGCTTATTGTAGCTCCACCGACTAGGGTGCTCGGGAAGGGTGGGGCCCAGTTCAGGCGTCTGCAACTGCGGCTCGCCTCCGTCGGCTTCCTGCAGTGTCCCTTCCATTAGGCTGCGCGTTGTCGCCAGTCTCTGTGGTTTTCCTTCTGTACACTGGCGCCGGCTGCGGTTAGCACGTCGCTGTTGATTTCTGTGCTCCCTCCGGAGGGGCTCTTCTCTGCTCCTGCATGGCAGGGGTCTTCCTTCTTTGCTGCTGCTGGGCTCTTCGCTCCCCGTCCGCCTGGGATGTCCCGACCCTCCTCACCCGCTTCCTCTTCGTTGGGGTCGGCAGGCCGGCTCGTAACGAGGCCGCCAGACTCGGGGCCCCTACCGGCTCTTGCGTCCCCACTCTCGGTTTCGCTTCGCCGTTCGTGGGCACGGCGGGGTCTGTCCTCGGGGTGCCGGTCCACGTTTCCGCTCTGGCGACCTGCGTGACCTCGGCCTGTCTCCCCAGACGTCGCCTCTGTTATTCTGTCCATGGGATTATTCGGGTAGTCTCGCCTCGCCAGCAGGACTTCCTGTCGCATGTCTTTCTGGTCTCTGTGACGGACAGCGAGGTGTTGTGACCGGTGGTCGACCTGTCTTGCCTCGTATTGATGACTCTCATTATGTCACGTTCGGCGGTTTGCCCTTCGGTCTCCATGTCGCCCCTCGTGTCTTTCCGACCCTCGTCGGACTGGCATTGCCTCCCCTGTTCACTCGGGGTCTTCCGCTCCTCTTTTCCTTGGTGGGTGGGATCTTCTCCACGAACTCTCCCGCACACTGTGTGCACGCCGCTCTCCTTGTACCTCCTCGTTCCTCGGTTCGGATTCCTAGTCGCCGTTCCCGAGTCCTGCCTTCCACCGTCGCAAGATGTGCCGTGGGCGGCCCTCGATTGGGACAGGTCGCGCACGCCTGTCACCCTGAGTCGGTCTTTTCGTTCTTCAGGACCTGACGGGGTACCTATTTTGCCACGCACTCCTTTCCACCGTCGCACTGCGTGTACCCTGCCTACCCTGGACTGCCGACCTATGGGCGGTTGCTCTGTCGATGGGACAGAGCACCCGGGTAGTTTGGTCTTTCCAACACACCGTATTCGATGTGTTTCCGCCACCCGACGCCCTTTTTGATGTGCAAAGTCCTCCTCAGGCTGAGTGGGTAAATGAACTTTGTTTGGTTGTTCACTTCCATCTGGCCGGCACACGCCTGGTCCGCTCAGCTGTGGCGGTGGTGCCCGAGTCCTGTTCCCCTATCGTTCCCCGATTTCCACTTGGGATCGATTGGTGGCCTCGGGGCCCTCGTTGGCCTTCACATCGTGGATGTTTGTGAGGCAGGGTGGCTGCCGACGTTTAGTCGTTCTTCGACTCTCACATCCTCTCCACTGGCCACATTCTCAGTGGCGGACTTTCGTCTCTCACTGGCACGGTTTTCCTTCTGGGATGTCCAACACGTCACGGACGCGCCTGTCGGTGGCGTTCGTGTTTCCCTACCTCATTTGGTTATTTTTGAGATGCGTCCCAACATATGCACCACGCTTCGGACCCGCCTGTTGGCCTGTTGGCCATTTGGGTACCGTTTGAGTCATTCACGTGGTTGGTCGTTCCTCACAGGGCGTTGGATTTCCTCATGCGGGCCTGCTTTGGACTTAGGTCTACCCCGCGTCAGATTCCTCCTCAGTGGTCTCTGGCGGGGGCTCTCGTCTGCCTCTTACACTATTTACCCCGCGCCTGGACACTTCCATGCCATGACACTGTTCCTTCTGGCTTTGGCGGCGGGTGACGGCGTCTCGGAGATGGCTGCCATGTCTAAGACCCGGCCTGGCTTCCGTTTTCTCCCGTCCTTGGGTCAGTTACTTTGGCTCCGTCTGTTCGTTTTGTGGCTACAACCGTACGCGACACTCCCGTTTTTCGGCCTTTCCTGTACCGGCTTCCACACATGGTAGGGTTCATCGTCCGTTCTGCCCGGTTCAAACCCTGCATCCGTATGTGTACTCGGCCAGGCCAGTGTCGGGGTTGACATTACGGGTGGCGCCTACGTCCGATAGGAGGCTTGATCGCCGTGCTGTGGGACTTCACCTGTGTCGGGTTCTTCGGGCCGGTAACCCGTACGTTCAGGGCACAGCTCATGCCGTCCGTTCGTACGCTGCTCCATTCAGGTTTTACTTGCTTTTTCTCGCCCGGACTTTGCCGACACAGGGCTTTGGTCTTCCCCCACCACGTTTGTCTCCTCCTCTCTGTCGTTGTCCACCGACAGACCGGGGCGTCATTGTAGTGCGTTGGGCCTGCAGGTTCCTTCAGGGTCTCCCTGCGGGGTTCCTTCTGTCTCTTGTCCTTCTCCTGTCCTGTCCTTCCTTATTGGGGGGAGAGAGGGGTATTGCACTATACCCATACTTGCACCTATGTTAAAGATTAATAACTGGGCTAAACTTTTGTGATACTTTCTAGTCTTAAGTATACTACATTCTTTCGGTATGTCTTGTCCTCATACCACTGGACTTTTCTCATATGGCTTTTAGTGCTCGTCACTGACATTGCTCATGTAGTTTCTCGTCACATCCTGTACAGTACTCATATTCGGCATATGCCGGTATTTACTCGTTCCGGTATGGGTCGTCCTGCTTTCTTCCGGAAGGAGGTGGGGGGGGGGGCATCCTGGACTTTATATTCATCATTATGAAATGCATCATTCTTTGTCTTAGGCTAAGTTATCTCATGGAATAAGACTTGACTGTACTTGACCTCTCTTGATATGCACCTGTCTGTACACTCTTTATATAAACTCTCTTGTTTAAGTCAGTCTTTCCATTGTCCTGATATTTCCTAAGGGCTAAGTTTGTGTTTTTTCGCTTGGATGTCCGCCTCCGATTTGTTACTCTAGCTCTACGTTGGAGACGTAGAGGCTACTACTAAATTGGGAGGTTTGACACTCTCCCAATACCAAAGAAAGAAAACCTTCTATTTGGTAGGTAGCCTCGGAGTATCCAACGTCATAGTATCCCGCCCTCACGCCGTACCCCTGCCCATCCAATCTTGTCTATTTAACTTGATACCTGGATGATGTAATGAACCCGGTCGGGTTGTGCGGTGGACCCGTGACAACGGCTTAAGGAGCCAGATAGGATGGACAATGTTCTTCAATTTTCTCTTTTCTTTCTCATCAATATTTTCATTTCCTTTAAAATTGTGGAGAAGTATCTGGAGAAGAAACAAAAGGTGTATGTTGCCTTTATGGACTTGGAGAAGGCCTATGACAGAGTGGATAGAGAAGGTTTGTGGAAAGTACTAAGAATATACGGAGTAAAGGGCAAGTTGCTGAAAGCAGTGAAGAGCATGCATGAGGGTGCAAAGGCGGCAGTACGTGTGGAGAGTGAGCAGAGCGAGTTCTTTGACCTGAATGTTGGTTTGAAACAGGGGTGTGTGATGTCCCCGTGGTTGTTTACTGTATATATGGATGGAGTCATGAAAGAAATACTATCAAGAGCAGTGGATGTTGGTGTATCGCTGAAAAGGGAGGGAATTGAGTGGAAGCTACCTATACTGCTGTTTGTGGATGATACAGTTCTGATGAGTGATAATGAATGGGAGTTGCAGGGTCTGGTAAATGAGTTTGGAACAGTGTGCGAAAAACGGAATTTGAAGGTAAATACGGGGAAGAGCAAGGTTATGGTCTTCGAAAGGGGTGAAGTCACAGAGTGTGAGGTGAAGCTGAACGGTCAGGCTATGGAGATCGTCAACTGTTTTAAGTATCTGGGCAGTGTGTTGAGTAAAGATGGGACTATGGATGAAGAAGTGCGGGAGAGGGTACAACAGGGGAAGAGGGTTGTAGGAACGCTAAAAGCAGTAACAAGAAATAGGGTGGTCAGTATGGAAGTGAAGAAGTCCTTGCATGACAGTGTGGTAATCCCGACACTGACTTACAGAAGCGAAGCATGGACGTTGGTCGAGAGACTCAGACCAAGAGTGACAGCAGTGGAAGTGAATTACTTAAGGAGTGCGTGCGGAGTTACATGGAGGGATAGACAGACTAATGAGGAAGTAAGGAGGAGGTGTGGTGTGGAGATAGATGTGCTGGAAAGTGTGAAAAGGAACAACTTGAGATGGTTCGGCCATATGGAACCTATGGAAAGCGAGAGAATGACTAAGAGGGTGTACGAGAGCGAGGTGGAGGGACAGAGAGGGAGAGGTAGGCCGAATGAGAGGTGGAAGGATGGAGTGAGGAAGTACATGAACGAGGGCGGTGCTGGTTGGGGGGAGGGGCTTCGACTGACTGGGGACAGAGGTACATGGGGGTGGTTCGTTCGTGGCCACCCCTTCGGGGATCACGGCGTCAGGCAATAGATAGATTGATAGAAGAGTGTGTACAACGTACCTAGTAGAGAGAGTAAGGTGCTACTCTAGATGTTATCGATTTAATCGCGCTAGTGATTACGATAATTGTCCGCTCCAGAGCGGAACGGAATTATACGATAGGTATATAGCTCTACGTTGGATACTCCGAGGTTACCTACCAAATAGAAGGTTTTCCTTCTTTGGTATTGGGAGAGTGTCAAACCTCCCAGTATATGTAAAGTTAAGGTTCATGGGATACCCAATTCCTAAGACTTCATCAGTCTACTCAGGAGCATATTTTAATTTTAAGTACATCCTATTTTGGTAATGGAGTACCTGATTAGTATTATTATTTTGGGAATAATTATAAGTACCGGTACATATTTTAATGTTAAGTTCAAACTATTTTTGTAATAGAGTACCAGATTAGTACGTGATGTGTAACTAATCATCAGTACATATATTTTGTATGTTTATTTTATGATAGCCTACAAATATTGTACATATTATGCCATATTCTATATGCATAGTTTATGCGTGTTGTAATCTACTGTTCTATAAAATGTAAGGATTACAACACCACAGGTTTACTTTAAGAACGCTGCCTTTACCTTTATTTTTTTTCTATTAACCTCTCGGCTGCGCATGGGGGGTATGAGACACCACACGCCTGTGCGTACGTATTTGAGCTGTTCCCATCAATAACATCGTTATTTTACCATAAATATCGTTAATACTTATTCATATGCGCCTATTTTACCATTAATATGAAGATATTAACCAGTTACAACAACAAAAACAAGTCTATCAGAGTGAGAGCTGAGCCATACCCATATGGCATACCCATAGCTTACTCTGACTGTTCCTTTTACTTATATATCTTCTAGATCTCAAGTGACGGCGTCTTTTCCGTGGATCGACCTCCTTACTGCCAACCTAAAAGTTGGCAGATTGGGAGCCAAAGCGTCACATTTTTCCCTTGCCCCTCAACTTTCCCTTCATAATTGCTGAGGGGCACAGGGCCTTGGGTGGAGCTTTGGTTTCCCGGGCGTTTCCGCGCCCTCCTCAGCTCCCTGCCTTAGAGTGGCTTCGGTCACCTGGGTTTTGTTAGTGGTAAGCAGGGAGGGTTTTGTGGGGGCGCTCTGTGGCCTTGGCCTTGCTCGGGACCTTGGGGCTGTTCGGCCAGGCAGCCTGGGGAACAACAACAAAAACAAGTGGAAACAGTGTTTGGCTTGTCAAAATCGCGAAATGAAAGCGAGTGAGTGTGAGCCAACCTTCCACTCACGAAGCTTTGAGAGACACTGGAGGTACCTCTCAATTCTCTTCCTGACTTCTCCCCTAATTCCCACGCTTGGTAACACTGATGACAACGCCCTGCTAGCAACTCGATAATGTTAGCATGAAAATAGACCACAGAATAAGGGAATAACTGGGAAAATAGGTGATAATTGAAGGAGGGGGGGGGGGGGGGGAAGTGGGGAAGGAGGGGATGTGGAGGAGTGATATTTGGCATGGCCAAGGGGCAAAAAAAAAAAAGGGTTCAAGTTTTTTTGGGGTGTTTTAAATGGATTTTTTTAGGCCCAGGATCTTAAGAGTCTTCCCGCAGTCGCCCGGGGAAACTCCTAAGAGTCTTCCCGCAGCTCCTGGGTTAAACATTGATCCTAATTTGTGTGTTTTTCTCGACCTTAGTAATTTGTTAGTGGTTCCGATATTCTTGATAAATGTCCTCCTCCAGACTTGTGACATCAGGCGCATCGTCAACTAATAAATTATAGGTTTGAGTCCTGAAGGTAAGAAGGAAAACCTAATATTTAGTAGTGGCGCCGGAATCATTGACGATTCCGGCCCTCCCGCCATGATCCAGTGGCGTAGCCAAGGGGGGGCACGTGCCCCCCCCCCATGAGAAACCTGTGCCCCCCACCAGACACCACAGCCCTACATATAGGCCTATACCTAATTTGTTAGTGTTAATTTGTATTCAATAGGAAGTTAGGAACTCCTGGATAGAAGGCACCACCACCTAAAACAACAAATAAAATTATTAACCCGGCAAGCGCGATAGGCCTCACGGAAGGCTTTCTATAGCGAACGCGATAGGCCTCACGGAAGCAGGATTTTTAAAGGCGTACCAAAACGGCGCCACGCTGTCTAGCGAGTCACAAATTCCGCCACGTTTAGTGCGACATGGTACCTCTCGATGCCACCCACCACCAGCCGCCGCACGCACCCCACACTGTCTACACACGCAGTACGCTCTCAGTCATTATGGAGCCTACACGCTCCCGTGACTCGCTCCCTGTTGACTCGCCCAACCCTGTTGCTGGCGGTGTTAGTGTTCGTGGCAGGACACGAACACGTGCCAGGGACCCCTCCTACGTATATACTTCTGAGGAGGATGAGCCAGTGCAGCCAAGAAGACCTACACGTGCTGGGACAAGCACGACACGTGGTGGGAGAGGCACGACACGAGCAACAAGCACGACGAGTGCGAAGAGGTCATTGTCCTCAGCATTTGCTCTGACAACTGCTACCACAACAACTACTGCCTCTACTGTTGTAGCAACGACGCCCACGGTGCCCACCACCACCACAGGAAGTACAAGTGGCCGTCCTGGGGATGCAGGAGCATCGGGGGTGGTAGTTGGAAGGAAGGGTAAGGGAAAAGGTCACCCTTATCAGTTCAAGAGGAGTAAGGTGACACCTCCCGCCTCTACCACCCCCGCGTTGCCGCCACCACCACCACCACCACCACCACCCACCACGGCCGCCCCTGCACCACTGCCCACCACGGCCGCCCCTGCACCACCGCCCACGCACGCCCACGCCCCTGCTCCACCACCCACGCCCACCCATGCCCCTGCTGATGTTGGAGGGCCTCGTAGAGTTGTGACAGCCGGTCTAACGCCATCTAAGTTTGACGCCCTCCTCTTCCCTCCGGACTCCTCTGACGACGACGCTGCAGAAGGGGAAGCCTTCGATCCCAGGAACTATGGCTGGGGTGGTGATAGTGGGAGCGAGTCTGAGGAGGATGAAGACCGATATGAGGGAGGTGCAGAGGATTCGGAAGACGACGATGTACTTCTGCACCGTAGCCATGACCAAGACCTGTCTGACGACGACGAAGGTGCAGACGACGTGGCTGACGGAGGGGCTGATCCTGATCCCCCACGGCCGTATACGTTTGCCTGGTCTGAAGGGTCCCATTTCCAACCAGATTTGCACCAGTTCAATGGTAATCTGGCTGGTTCAACAGCAGACTGGCCCTGCAATGACCAGTCCACCGAATCTGACTTCTTCTGTGCATTTTTTGACCAGGAGGTATTATCTCATCTCGTTTCCCAAACCAATGGCTATTTTACCTGGGTGAGGGAAAGAATTGATATGATATCTCCTAGAGCAAGAATTCGTGCATGGGTCGATACGACTGTCCCTGAGCTCCTTGTGTTCTTTGCGTTGTTGCTCATCATGCCTCTCTGCAGGAAGCATGTAATGGAGCATTATTGGAAGCACGACCCAATCATCAACACCCCAATTTTCCGGAAGTATATGGCTCGTGATAGATTTTTCTTGCTTCTGCGATTTTTGCACTTCGCAGACAATAATAATCCAAACAGAGCTGATAGAATATGGAAAGTTCGGGATGTGTTGACCATGTTGTTGCAAAGGTACAGGAAATTCTTCTACCCCTTTGCCAACCTGGTGATTGATGAGTCGCTCGTGCTTTTCAAAGGACGCCTGGTGTTCAAGCAGTACATCCCCTTGAAGAGACACAGGTTCGGGATCAAGATTTTTGTGTTGTGCGATTGTGAAAGTGGCATAGTGCTCGACATGATCGTATACACCGGCACTGATGTAGACATTCCAAAAGTCGGTGGCAACGACCCATTGGGCATGTCAGGGCACATTGTGAAGAAGATGCTGGAGCCCTACCTGAACAAGGGGCACACGTTGTACACCGACAATTGGTATACAAGTCCTGCACTCTGCCAGTTCCTCCACGACAACAAAACGGGGTCATGTGGGACTGTCAGAACTAACAGGAAGTTCATGCCTAAGTTCCAAGGCAATCGCATAGAACTGGACAACCCCTCCCACAGTGACACCGCTTCTGATGACGACTTGGCAGAGGAACAAAGGCGCCGCAGACAGGAAAGACCAAGAAGAAAGAAGAAAGAGCACTACAAACAGCTGGAGAAGTCGGGGAAAGTTCTGGCGGTAAAGTGGCTCGACAAGCGACCAGTCCACCTGCTTTCGACTGTCCATACAGGTGCCCAAGTGGACTCTGGTAAATTCCACTACCGTACCAAGAAGTCTATCCAGAAACCTGATATGGTGGTGGATTATACCAAGTACATGCGCCTTGTGGACAAGTCTGATTGCCAGCTTGCAGGCGTTGAGTGTCTACGAAAAACAGTGAAGTGGTATCACAAGCTTTTCCTTCACTTTGTTGACATCACGATGCTCAACGCGTACAACATGTGGCTGGTCAAAAAAGACATGGCCCCGAACAAAAAAATCAAGTTCAGGGAGTTTATTTACAACGTCGCCTACCAACTCCTAGAAAAACACCAACCAGTCTCCGGTCACAGGGGTCGCCGTGCAGTCAACCTCCCAGACAGAGTCATTGATGGATATGACAAACACTACCCTATCCACACCGAGCTATCTGGCACCCGGAGGCTGCAAGTACAGTGCCAGGTCTGTGCCCACTCCACCAGAAAGCCACCAAAAAGAAGCCGAGTCACATCAATGTGCAAGGAATGCAACGTTGGGTTGTGTTTGGGCGAGTGCTTCAGGGACTACCACTCACTCAAGTACTACTAGGAGTGGTACCTGTGTCGCCCTGCCTCAGCCAAACTCCTGCCCCGCCCACCTACCTCACTACCTACCTCTACCTACCTGCCCGTACCTGACCAACGTGATCTCAAAACTCCTGCCTGCCTACCTACTTGCCCGTACCTGACCAACGTGATAATATTATCATAACATGTACAAATTATAGTTGTAGGATAAGTTCATATGTTTTGATATATACTGTATATATATATATATATATATATATATATATACAGTATATATATATTATACAGTATATTATTGTATACAAGCAATATTTTCATTTATTATTTCAGTTTAATTCATTAGCCAGGCAATATTTTGTTTTATTTATATATATATATATACCTATGTAATATTATACTTATGTACTAACCTTTTGTAACAACCTTTTGTAATAATAAAAACAAAAAAACAAACAAAAAACAAATAAAAAACAAATAAATAAAGACAAACAAACATACTTACGCTCTGCTATTCATCAAAGTTTTCGACTTTATGAATAGCAGGGCGTAAGTATGTAAAAAAAAAAAAATTTCAAGTGATATAAACACTCCAAAAATATCCCCATAACCTCTCTGGTTTCGAACCCACGTCTCTAGGCCTACGTCTCTAGGCCTACATCTCACTTAGTCCATCACTCTAACCACTAGACCATGACCGCTCACACTATACTGACAGCGATTAGTGCGTACGTATTTTCGGGCAGACGAATGCTTGACAAAAAAAATATATATATACCCTCGATACACTTGTGTATATCGAAGTATTTTGTATGTATAATACTTTTACATAACCTAACATATTATTCTATCATTACGAACAAACAGTAAAGAAATTTACAAGTAAATAAATAACCTTTCATCCATGAGTTGCAAGCAAATAGTGCGTAAAAATGGTGTAATGATATATCGGGTTACTCTAACATACTGCGCCATCCAAGAAGCATTATCGTAGTTTACATTATAGCAACGACAACACAAAGTGTCTATAAGGTCTAAATTTGTCCATATACCCACGCTAATCTCACCTACTTACTGTAATCTGACCCTTTTGTCTCCCGCGCCACCCACCTTTCTCAATCCACCACTCTTATTTCGCCTATTATTCGTCCGTATGCCTCTCTGCGCTTCATTTATCAGTGTACACTCCACCCTCCATTTAACGGACAAATGCGTGCAAGCACCTGTCCGTTCCTGCTAAATGTCCGTTGCTGCTAAATACTGTCCAGTCCGGATGTAATCCGGAAATTCCTTGAGAAAAATTCGGTGTTGAGTACAGGTGTCCGGATCGTGACATTTAACTGTTATGCATCCTTTTTTTTACTGTACCTGAAATAAATCCTGGTAATCCCTTGTGCTACACCCTATTGATAATGCAAAACTATTGAACACACTTAAAAGTGTATATTATTTGGTCTCTATATAATCTGTGAATCATTTCCGATATGATAGAATTAAAGATTTTATTTTCCACCAACTCATAATCAGCAAAAACGACACAAATGTCAATTAAAAACATGTTATAATAATTATTTCCCTATCATTTTGTGTATACCGTGGGAACAAAAAAAAAAAAAAATCTATCAAACGTAAATCTCCCGTCTGGGAAGCTCGGCGCCTAGACGGAGGGGAGGGTTGAAATATTTTGTTGACTATCTCATTTATTATTTATCTATGTGCTGGAAGGATATTATATTTTTCAATTCCATCACATTAGAAATTATTCAAAGATTACAAAAAGTCCAAATAAGACATAGTTATGTTGATGTATAAGGGATTAGGTAGATGAATTAGAGAGATAGATAGATAGAAAGAGAGTGTATATCGAGGGAAAAAAACAAAACAAAAAATCTATCAAACCTAAATCTTCCGTCTCGGAAGCTCCGCGTCTAGACGGAGGGGAGGGTTGAACTATTTTTTTGACTATCTTATTTATTATTTATCTATGTGCTGGAAGGATATTATATTTTTCAATTCCATCACATTAGAAATTATTCAAAGATTACAAAAAGTCCAAATAAGACATAGTTATGTTAATGTATAAGGGATTTAGATAGATGAATTAGAGAGATAGATAAATAGAAAGAGTGTGTATATCGAGGGAAAAAAACAAAACAAAAAATCTATCAAACGTAAATCTTCCGTCTCTGCTGGCACGGAGGGGAGAGTTGAAATATTTTGTTGACTATCTTATTTATTATTTATCTATGTGCTGGAAGGATATTATATTTTTCAATTCCATCATATTAGAAATGATTCAAAGATTACAAAAAGTCCAAATAAGACATAGTTATGTTAATGTATAAGGGATTTAGGTGGGTTCATTAGAGAGATAAATAGATAGAGCAACGGACTTTGCTCCAACTTTTTTATAGCAACGGACTATGTCCGTTGCTGGGTCCATTGTCCGGCCTACATTTTTTGACCGTTATTGCCGATATCCGTTAAATCGGAATCCTTAAATGGAGGTTAGAGTGTATATTATTCACATGGGCTGCCTTACTCATGAATATGAACAGGTGAAACCATAAAGGTGCTTTTTAGGCGAGATATAGAGCGTTGCTTCTCATCAATCGCACGTTCTTGCCTCCACCCTCTCTCTCTCTCCTCCCGCCTGACTCACTCACACACACTCGCTCGCTCGGGGATGTCGTGCCTATCAGGCCATTTTTTTCAACTTGCAGCCACCGTAACTCCACACCCACATTTTTTTAGGGTGGATATATATATATTGGCGGATGTGGCTGCTTATTTCCAAGACATTGATATACTTTTTTTTAAATTCTGTGAGATCGAATATTTTTGCAGAAATGCACAAATAACTACCCTAGCTCCTAGGGCTATTTAGCGCTTAACAGGTTAATGATCATAAGTACAGTAAACCTTCGCTATCTAGGACTAATTGGGGGGAGACCACTTCCGAGAAGCCCGATTTTCCGAGATGTCCGAAGTCCGACTCATGTCCGACTTAAGAGAGGGAAAATTCTGAATTACAAGAGGAAAGTCCGCTTCACCAGAGAAAATTGAGATCACCATTTTTTTTTTTTTACATGTGAAATTCATCATACGAACCTTATTATGTTTTCAGGGACAGTACAGTACATAGTAATTAATATTGACACAATAATTAACCCGGCAAGCGCGATAGGCCTAACGGAAGGCTTCCTATAGGGAACGCGATAGGCCTCACGGAAGCAAGACCATAAAAAAAGCTTTCCAAAAAAAAAAAGGGCCTATCAAAAAAAAAAAATTTGTCTCTAGGTGAGATAATTCCCCTCCAGTACTCATCCATGTAAATCTCACCCACCCCCCTCCCCTCCTTCCCCACCTTATTCCCCCCTCCCTCCCCTCCTCAATTATCACCTATTTTCCCTCTTATTATCATCATTTATCGGTTATTTTTCTCTCCCGCGATAATGTAGCACAAGTGGGTTGCAGAAAAGATCGATATGTAACACCCAGACACCAGCCCACACCGCCCCGCTCGTCTCAGTTACCTCACAGACAGCGAGAGAGGAGGGTTGCCTGTAGCTCTCTCTCGCCTGACATTACGACCGGGTGGCCAATATCTTCGTTTTTCACCACCCAAATGCTTTTCCCACTTATTTTAGCACTCTTGAAGGTTCATATATACATCATATATGTAAAATAAAAGCATACCGAAAACAAATAATGGTCTATATTGTAAATATAACGAATTCTGTCAGAATCCAAGGCTAGAAATGCACAAATAACTACCCTAGCCCCTAGGTCTATTTAGCGCTTACCGGGTTAACAGGCACAGGCTTCAATTCATCCTAAAATCACTTAAAACCGAGTGAGAGAACATTGTAAACCGGACAGAAATCCTGTCCAACTCGGAAATTGCCGAGATATACAGGGATATTTCCGAGAGGCCTATGCCATTCCGAGAAGTGCGGGTTTCCGAGTAAAAAGAGTCCGAAATATCGGGGGTTTACTGTATCTCCATTTAAAATTATTGCTTCACCAACACCAGTAACAGTGAACATTTGTAAAGGAGTATAAAATTATAATAGTTACCGCCTTAATCATCGGTTGGAAGCTCGTTTTCTTTAGTTTTCATACCTGTTGGAGCTTTGATTTTTCATCCATCCTAGATGGGAAAACTAAATAGTAACTACAACATAGTAACTACAACATATGGAAGAGGAGAGGAAAGCTATTGCAGGTATAAAGGAAAATTCCAAATACTTCTTTTCATACGCCAAACAAAAGGCTAAAACAACATCAAACATCGGCCCACTGAGCAAAGGGGACGGCTCTTTCACAGGGGACAAAAAGGAAATGAGCGAACTCTTAAGCAGGTAGTATGAAATGGCATTCAGTGAGCCTGATGAAACAAAAGTCATCAGACACCAAAATATATTTTTCATGGAAACCTCCCCCACGGAAACCCCTCAGATGCTGGATATTGATTTCGGTCCAAAAGACATAGAAGAGGCCATTTCCAACATGCCATCCCACTCGGCACCAGGCCCGGACTCATGGAATTCGATCCTAATGAAAAAATGTAAGGAAAACCTCTCAAAACCCCTGGCTATAATGTGGAGAAGGAGTCTAGACACTGGTGACATACCAGATAGCTTGAAAAACGCAATAATTGCCCCACTGCATAAAGGAGGGAGTAAAGCACTACCAAAAAACTACCGCCCGGTAGCTCTAACCTCTCACATCATTAAAGTTTTCGAGCGAGTCCTGCGAAGCAAAATTTCAACATTCATGGAGACAAATGAACTACACAACACCGGTCAACATGGGTTCAGAGCGGGAAGATCATGTCTCACAACTTTTGGAACACTATGACAAAATTCTTAAAGCGCTAGAAGAAAAGAAAAACGTGGATGTCATTTACACCGATTTTGCTAAGGCATTTGATAAATGTGACCATGGTATAATAGCCCACAAACTGAAAGCAAAAGGTATAACTGGGAAAATCGGACGGTGGATATACAATTTCCTTGTAAACCGAAAACAATCGGTAGCAGTAAACCAAGTCACTTCTGAGCCTTCGGATGTCAAAAGCTCAGTGCCCCAAGGAACAGTGCTAGCGCCCCTTCTGTTCCTCATACTAATTTGAGACATAGATACCAACACCAGACACAGTACGGTGTCGTCTTTTGCTGATGACACAAAATTAAGCAAGATAGTAAACACACAAGAGGACACGGGCCGACTGCAGGAAGACATGAATGTAGTGTTCCAGTGGACCAGGGAAAACAACATGCAATTCAATGAGGAAAAATTCCAATTAATACGGTACGGAGATAATAATGGTGTTAAAGAAATTACAAATTACTTAACAGAATCTAACCACATAATAGAACGGAAAGACAGTGTGCAAGACCTTGGGGTATTAATGTCTGAAAATATGGGTTTCAAAGTACAGTAAAAGTCCGTTAATCCGACGACCGATGATTCGAATCTCCCAATAGTCCGAATTTTTCAATTTGAGGCCAAATCCGAATTCACCCGATCGTCCGAATTTCAAGAAGTTGGTCCGAATTTCAAGAAGTCCCAAAGTCCCCTTTTTGAGGCATTAGGCCACTCAAATGACACATAATGGAGCACACACATATCATATGTTCATGAATTCACTTTAAAAGTTTACCATTGTCATTGTAGCCTATTACCTACTTCAAAACATTCAGATTTTTTTTTTTTTTTTTTTTTTTTTTTTTTTTTTTTTCTATATTCCAACTACTCCCTCTCGGGCATAGGCTGAAAGCCTGTACATTCCACCGCTCAACACAGTGAAGCCCGTGAGGTCTTGTTCCAGTCTGGGGAGTGAGACATGCGAAGCATCCATCATGGCTCGAAGCAGCTCCATCTCTGAAGCGGCTGGTTGCTTCGCTCAAGTGCTTCACCGTCTCACCCTCCAGACTCAGACCCTCACTCTCAGAATGCCACCTATTGAGCAGTGAACTCACTAGGCATTGTCCCCCTGTAACATATTTTGAATATGGGAATATTCATACAGTGTTATTTAATCAGGGAACAATGAGGGTATTTTTTTGGCATTTCGGTGGGCTTTGTGGTAATGCACTGATACTAGGTACAGCACAAATTCAATCCCAATAATATCTTCCCATTGACATATCGGGATTTGAACCCGGGTCCATTGGATTACCAGTCCAGTGGCATGACCACTCCACCACACCTCCCACTAGATTAATGGTCAAAGGAAGCTACTGATATAAACGTAAACACCTTCTTCTTCTTCTTCCACATCGTCTGCTAGAGAGTTTGTTTTGCTCTTGAACGCATCCTTGGGACGCTCCGATGCGCTACTGGCTTGCACCGCATTTTCTGCAAGCGCATTCAGTCTTGAGCTTGAAAACGCACCTTTGGATGTGTTAGCCTTGAGCTTGAAAACGCACCTTTGGACGTTCCGATACGCTACTATTTATAGTTCAGTGATCGGAGCGTCCCAAGGGTGCTTTCAAGACAACAAGACAAGGGTGCTTTCAATACAATATAATATAACAGAGCACATCACAAAAGGAAAATTACAAGAACTTCTCAGGGAAGTGCCGTTGTTAAGGCATTACTTCCCGAACCACATCTGATCTTAAAGAGCAAGACAAACTCGCTAGTAGACGGAAGAAGAAGAAGACGTTTATATCAGCAGATTCCTTTGACCATTAATCTGAATGTTTTGAAGTAGGTAATAGGCTACAATGACAATGGTAAACTTTTGAAGTGATTTCATGAACATATGATATGTGTGTGTGCACCATTGTGTCATTTGGGTGGCCTAATGTCTCGATGTTTTCGTCATACACAGGTTCATAGGGGTAAAGTCCGATAATCCGAAAAATCCACTAATCCGAACGAGGGCCGGTCCGCTGCCCTTCGGATTAACGGAAGTTTACTGTACATAACCAGGTCAAAGTGGCGGCTGCGAAACGTCTAACGGGTTGGATTCTGCGTACTTTTAAAACACGCGGTGAATTGCCTATGATAACTATCTATCTATCTATCTATTGCCTGACGCCGTGATCCCCGAAGGGGTGGCCACGAACGAACCGCCCCCATGCACCTCTGTCCCCAGTCAGTCGACGCCCCTCCCCCCAACCAGCACCGCCTTCATTCATGTAGTTCCTCACTCCATCCTTCCACCTCATATTCGGTCTACCTCTCCCCCTCTGTCCCTCCACCTCGCTCTCGTACACCCTCTTAGTCATTCTCTCGCTTTCCATACGTTCCATATGGCCGAACCATCTCAAGTTGTTCCTTTTCACACTTTCCAGCACATCTACCTCCACACCACACCTCCTTCTTACTTCCTCATTAGTCTGTCTATCCCTCCATGTAATTCCGCACGCACTCCTTAAGTAATTCATTTCCACTGCTCTCACTCTTGGTCTGAGTCTCTCAACCAACGTCCATGCTTCGCTTCCGTAAGTCAGTGTCGGGATTACCACACTGTCATGCAAGGACTTCTTCACTTCCATACTGACCACCCTATTTCTTGTTACTGCTTTTAGCGTTCCTACAACCCTCTTCCCCTGTTGTACCCTCTCCCGCACCTCTTCATCCATAGTCCCATCTTTACTCAACACACTGCCCAGATACTTAAAAGAGTTGACGATCTCCATAGCCTGACCGTTCAGCTTCACCTCACACTCTGTGACTTCACCCCTTTCGAAGACCATAACCTTGCTCTTCCCCGTATTTACCTTCAAATTCCGTTTTTCGCACACTGTTCCAAACTCATTTACCAGACCCTGCAACTCCCATTCATTATCACTCATCAGAACTGTATCATCCGCAAACAGCAGTATAGGTAGCTTCCACTCAATTCCCTCCCTTTTCAGCGATACACCAACATCCACTGCTCTTGATAGTATTTCTTTCATAACTCCATCCATATATACAGTAAACAACCACGGGGACATCACACACCCCTGTTTCAAACCAACATTCAGGTCAAAGAACTCGCTCTGCTCACTCTCCACACGTACTGCCGCCTTTGCACCCTCATACATGCTCTTCACTGCTTTCAGCAACTTGCCCTCTACTCCGTATATTCTAAGTACTTTCCACAAACCTTCTCTATCCACTCTGTCATAGGCCTTCTCCAAGTCCATAAAGGCAACATACACCTTTTGTTTCTTCTCCAGATACTTCTCCACAACACAATTCAGGGTAAAAATCTGATCTACACATCCTCTTCCCTTCCTAAAGCCTCCCTGCTCGTCGCCTATCCATTTCTCCGTTCTCACTCTCACTCTCTCAATCACTACCCTACTGTATACCTTCCCTACTACGCTTAGAAGACATATTCCTCGGTGGTTACCACACACTCCTCTTTCCCCTTTGCCCTTATATAGGGGGACTATTATGCCAGTCTTCCAGTCATCGGGTGCACTCCCCTTCTCCCATGCTAGTTTGCACATTTTCCATACCCATTCTATCACTATCTCACCACCATACCTCAACATTTCCCCACACACTCCATCTGTTCCTGGTGCTTTCCCCAACTTCACTCTTTTCATGGCTTCCCACACTTCTGACCTCCTGATCCCCACCTCCTCCTCCACTACTTCTCTTCTTCTCCCTCCCATACCATATCCAGCTATGTTTGCTGGCTCTTCATTCCTTTCATTTAGCAACTCACTGAAGTACTCCCTCCATCTTTCGACTCTCTCTTGCTTCTCGGCTAGCATTCTCCCATTCTTATCTTTCACACCCTTACTGTTTCCCTTGCTACCTTCCCTAACTTTCTTGACTTCTTTCCAGAACAGTTTCTTACTCTCCCTCCATTTTACACTCAGATTCCTTCCAAATTCCTCATCTACTCTTCTCTTACTTTCCTTCACTACTCTCTTCACCACCCTCTTACTCTCCACGTACCTCGCTCGTTTCTGTCTCTCGGAATCTTCATTCCCTCTACTACCCAACCACTCTCTATATGCTTTCTTCTTTTCTTCCACAGCTATTCTTACCTCTTCTGTCCACCATGCTGTACCTTTCACTCCCCTCCCTCTTCTCCTCACTCCACACACCTCCTCACATGCTGCACAGATCTCATCCTTAAACACCTTGCTCATCTCCTCCACTTCCTCCATAACTTCCAGGTCGAACCCACCTAGTCGTCTTTCCACTGCTCTCCTGTACTCCTCCCTGACTTCCTCCTCCTGCAACCTCTCCACCCTCCTCACCATTCCACCCTCCTCTCGCCTCCCTCCCGCTCTCCTCACCCACTTCTTTTGTATCCTAACCTTAGCTACCACTACATAATGATCAGACAGACCCCCTCCAATACCCCTATACACCCTAGCATCCATCACAGATTTCTTCATTCGTTCATCCACACATACATAATCAATCAATGACTTTCGTTCCACCACTGTCTTATCCTTCATCGTCAACATCCGTTTCCACGTGTACCTGTGGATCATTCTGTGTCGGAAGAAGGTGTTGGCTATCCACAGCCTCCTCCCCACACATACGTCCACAAGTGCACTACCATTCCCATTCACCTCTGATGGTACCCCCCACCCTCCCACCACTCCCTCAACTTTCCTATCACCCACCTTACCATTCATATCCCCAATCAGAAATATTCTTTCGTTCTTGTCAAACTTCTCCAGGCACGCCTCCACATTCATCCAGAACTCCTCTTTCTTTCTTTCAAGTATATCCTCTGTCGGGGCATACACGCATACAATCACCCACGTTTGTATTCCTACTTTCATTCTCACCCACACAATCCTTGAACCCACAGACCCATACTCTCTTACACATTCCTTCCATTTGCTACTTACAAACAAACATGCACCTTCTCTCGCTATTCCTTCACTCACTCCAGCACACACACCTATTCCACACTCCCACTCTCTCACATCTGAACCTTTCCATTTGGTCTCTGTCATTCCACATACATCCAGCCTGGCATTCACTAACACTTCCAGAACCTCTCTCTCTTTTGTGCCATCATTCATGCCACTAACATTCCATGTCGCCATTCTCAGAATGTCCGAAGGCATGTCCTTAGTCGGTCGTGGTTCGTCAACATTGGTTCCGTCCGCATCCGAGGCTGTTCGTTCGTTTTTTTTTGCTTAGATATTTTTTCCGGGTGGGGGTCGCAAGCCCACCGACCCAACCTCTTTAGTCGCCTCTTACGACACGCAGAAGGCACGTGGGGCATATTCTATTCCCTAACCCCCAGGGGGCATAACGCTCTTCAAATATCTAGTGCTACCGCGGCTTGAATACTGTAGCGTATTAACATCCCCATACAAAGCAGGTGAAATAAATGACGTAGAGAGTGTACAAAGAAATTTCACTTCGCATATAAGTTAGATAAAACATCTACACTATTGGGAGCGTTTAAGAGCACTGAATCTGTACTCACTGGAACGTAGAAGAGAACGTTACCTAATAATATACACGTGGAAAATCGCAGAGGGTTTAGTACCAAACCTACATACTCCGATAGTCATGAAATTCAGTGATAGGAGAGGCTGGGAATGCGAAATCCCCCGGATGAATAACAGGGGTGCTATGGGCTCTCTGCGAGAGGGCTGGTTATCACACAGAGGCCCACGTCTTTTCAACAAACTCCCACGGCGAGTAAGAGACATGAGGGACATCTCGTTAGACAACTTCAAGAGAGCCCTAGATGTCGAACTGCAAAAAGTGCCAGACGAGCCCATCCTCGCAAGGGAGCGAGCTGTCGCTTCAAACAGTCTACTGTACTGCACCAAATCACCACCCATAACGAGGGGCGTCGCGCTCCTTGGTGCCGCTAGAAGAGCGGCGAACACATCCAAAGAAGAAGAAGATATCTGAACTATTTCTTATTCTTAATATATAAAGTTTAAACATTTTCAGTTAATTTAAGGCAGAAAGAAAACAAAATATTACTATAAAAGAAAAGTATTTCTCGAATGAATGCTGTGACGCACCCAGTGCGTGGCAACTTAACCTGATTGTACTCCTTGGTACTCCACTGTACCGCCACGGTGCGGTACCGTGTACCGCTGTACCGTGCTGGCTGCTTATATTGAGTGTGACAACGTATAACTATGTTCTTTGTATCTCTGCAAAGGTCTCGTCATGTGCTAACCAGTGGTGGGTTTTGTTTTGAGCCATGTCGAGACCTTCCATTTAATATGTAGTATCAATAGAGAAGTTGATAGATAAGACAATAGGAATTCAGAGAGAGAGAGTGAGTTAGACTTCAGAGCGAGAGGGTAGCAATGCGCTACGCTGCCGGGGGGGTGGTTGCCAGACGTATGGACCGGTTGGCAGCCCTGCGCTTATAGCTAGGTGCGACAGGGTTGGTAGTCCATTGCCGCCTGCCTATGCTGCCTGGGCTGCCCATGTTGTCGTGCTGCACATTGCCTGGAGGCTCGCTGTGTGTTCCATGATCAGGTTGCCTAGAACCTTTGAGATTCTAACATCCCTTGCCCTCTCTCCCAACTTCTCACGGTTGCACTCTTTCTCTCTGACGACATTACTCTCATTTCATTCTTCTCTCTATTTAAATGCATAACCTTCCCTTGAGGTCCTAAAGGAGTTTCAGCACTCACCTCTCGTATTACTCTTAGGACAAGCATATATTTACATGTATTAGATTTAAGGGGTTAATGTGAACAGCGATCTTCTTGATGAGGATAGTTGGTGAACGTTCTACATGTTCACGAGTTATATGCCCAGCTCATCATCCAATTTGTGACTAGACTAGTGCCATGTGTAAGAGCCCGACCATGCCCAGGAGTTGTCTGTAGAGGGGCGAGGACTTAGCCTTGATTTGCCTACCGAGCCAGGAGCGAGTGCAGTACCAGAGACTACAGCTCGCTCGTAGTGCCGGTATAGTAGAGTAACGTAATTTATCTGTCCTTGTGTTCTCTGCAGTCTTTTCCTGGGTTCTCGCTTTCGGTGCTGGGACTCGTTGTTCCTGTGACTTGGCCTGCTAGCTAGAACACATGGGGATGATGAGTGGGTTATATCTTTATTTTACTATGCATTGCAGCTCTCTTTAAGTTTATGTATGTAACACTTTACAATACACATTACTCACACACAAGACAACACTATTAATACTTTCATGTATCAATTAACTGCACTGTCGTTTTGCTGCTGTGTCCGGAGTTCTGTTGCGTAGGGCGCATATGGACTCAGAGGGGAGACAGAGTGAGAGAAGCGAAGTAGCCTATGCGGTAGTAGGCTACCGGCGCAGTACTGTTGCCTGCAACCTTTTAGTTATTCCAAGTATAGATTCATTCTTATAATAAGTGACTACTATTTATGTTCCTTCCATGTGTATTATTAGGTATCTACTGGATCATGAACATCTTGTATGCTACATGCTAGTGCATGTTAGTAGGGGACAGTTATTCTAGTGCACGCGCTTTCAAGTAGGCGTGTACATTTGTCATTTAGCATTTCACTGTCATACCTTTAGCCTGCTTCTATTCTACATTATTAGAGGCTTAATATTAACGTAGTTTCTTGAGTATTGCATTTCTTTAGTAATAACGTAACCTATAAATGTCTGAGGGAGTTTAGCCTCATAGCCTACCCCTGTTGTACACTTTCGCCGAGTTAAGGTACCTCGTTACCATAGACGATAACTCTGTAGGGCGTTGGTGCTTTTGTTGTCTGGAGCATATAGTATTTGGGACTGGAATCGAGCGTGTCGTTGTCACATAAGCCATTTCTGTCCTACGATCAAGAATCCCGAATATGTATTGCCGATCCAGCCGTAACAAAATGGCGACCTTGCACAAGATTCAGTAGTATCCTATCACATGTTTTTTGGAGAACTATTCTATGCTACCTAGTAGAGCTGGCTAGAATTTTCTTGCATATTGGAGGAATTTTTATTGTGTCATTATTGTATTGGTGGACTTGCAGATTGTTTCGTTGGGGGTGTCTAGAGTAGAGTCATTCAAGCATCTTTAACATTTTGTGAGTCGAGACTGCAATTAGTAATAAGCACTTCTTTTTTTTTATGAACAGCAATTGTATAACCAGCACTATGTCTAATGACTCATCATTTACGGGGGAGGATAACACGGTACAGCCTAGTAACCAGCAAGTACAACAGATGTTTAGGGAGGGGAGTGTTATAAGTGGAGAGAGGGATGCCCGGGCATTTTTGCAGACACCTTTGACCGAACAGCGCCTGCAGGCTATTGATTGTTACGGTCTTCGCTGTTTAGCCACGGTTTTGGGGCGGGACTGTCCTGACAGTTGGCCCAAGAAGAATTTGGTGGCATGTTTGTTGGGTGATGGCGATGGGGCGGTGGGTGGAGTGGGGTCTTGGGGGGTTCCCTCCAAGCCTCCATTCCACTCTACCCCTGAGCTGGGCCCTCAGCCAGCGAGTCTTAGCACGATGCAGCAGGAGGGTTCTCAAGGGCAAGCTGGCTTACCCGTAAACACGTCTCGGTGTGGATCCCCCATTTTGTGCTCTCCCCCCCCAGGCCTGTCTCCTGAGATGTTATTTCAGCTAGAACTAGCTAAGTTTAAGCTGCAGGAGACTCAGATACAACAGGCTAGTATAGAACGGATTAAGCTGCAGGAGACTCAGATACAACAGGCTAGTATAGAACGCATAGAGGTTGCTAGAATCCAAGCCAATCAGGATGCAACCAGGTACCAGGCTGAAATGGATGTCGAGAAGTCTAGAGTAGAGACCACGGGGCGTCATCTCGGTGGTGGGCACTGGGTTACAGACTCACTTTCGCATTTAATTAAGTTAGTACCCGCATTTGATGAGACAGCAGTGACTGAGTTTTTTGCTCGTTTCGAAAAGAAGTGTCGTGAGTATGACTGGCCGGAGGTTAAATGGGCAGCATTAGTTTCATCACGTCTAGTGGGTAAGGGGTTGAAAGCCTACGATGCACTGTCACTGGACGAGAGTGTAGTGTATGGACTGGTGAAGGAGGCTGTGCTCCGGGCCTACGAACTGCAACCCGAAACTTATAGATTGAAGTTCCGTGGCGTGAATAAGAAGAGCGACGTCAGTTTTATGGAGCACGCACGGGACTTAACAGATGCAGGTAATAACTGGTTTCGGTCCGAGCACGCAGAGTCGGCTGAGGAAATTAAGCAACTTTTCTATCTGGAACAGTTTTACAAATGTACTGGAACCGATCTAACGCTGAACATTAAGGAAAAATGTCCCAAGACAGTAGAGGAGGCTGCCAAGATGGCAGACTTCAGATTATCATTGATTCGTGGTTGCGGTGCCGCTCAGAGGGCTGAGTCAGGGCAGAAGGGGCGCTATACCCCACCCACCAGAGTTTTCGATAATAACAAATCCTATGACACACATAACCACACTAAATGCATTGCACCTAATAACACCTACAAACACAAGCCTCTCCCGTTTACTAAAGGTCAGGCCCCTTCTTCGCCCGCACAAGGGAAGAAGCCCATTGGGGATGTGAAATGTTACAAATGTCAGAAGCTAGGCCATTATTCACGTGAGTGCCCTAGTAACACTCCCGCTAAGCCGGTGTCATTGGTTCACAGTATCGGTGTGTCTCTGAAGGCTGCAGCAACTGCCCGGGGTAGGTTGTCAGCAGCTGAGGCACACGCGGTAAAGAAGCGTACGGAAGGCTCGACACCTGTCCGGGACACTTTCTGTAGCCATCGGGGGCACGGGTTTGTGAGCTGGGGGAGTGAACTACGGAGGGTTGACTTGCTGAGGGATACGGGGGCTTCGCAAACTTTGTTGAGGAACTTCACAGGGAAACCGATAAATGCGGCCAGAGTTGTTGTGGTGCAGGGTATAAATGCTACGAGGTCATACCCACTTGTGAGGTTGGAGTTGAGAGTGGGAGAGGTGTGCAGGGAGCTGGATGTAGGGATCGTTGAGTGTTTGCCAGTTGAGGGCGTCGACCTTCTTCTCGGCAACGACTTTGCGGTGCCCACTTCCGGGACTCCACCCTTAGTCGTTGCCGAGAGGGCGGCCGACGTGGATGGTGAGAATCGGGAATGGGTTGGGAGGTGCCAACAGGATGAGATGGCCTGTGTGGTAACCCGATCTCGCTCTGCGGCTCCTGCACAGCCTAGCACTCAACCTCGGGGACAGTGGAGGAAGGATCAGGAGAAGGTTGCTAAGGGCAGGAAAAGGGACATTGATTCTGCTGCACTTCTCGGTGATTCGGTACTTGGACCTATAATAAACACGGGAGTTGACTCTGGCCCAGATATGGTGTGTAACAAGGCAGAGTTGGGTAAGACTTCGCGTGAGGCAAGAGCTGTAGCGAGAGCCACTAAGGCAGTAGAGCCTACTAGCCGGGGTAATGTCTTATTACAAAACCATCTTGATGCATTGACGCCCAGGGACATTAGTGAGCAGCAGCTGCAAGACGCTAGCCTAGCTCGTTATAGCAATGGTGCCATAGAGTTGGAGGAAGATGGGGATGCGAAGCCGGGAGATTTCTTTAGGCTCAACAGGATATTGTACCGCAGATTTCTAGACCCCAAATCGAAGTGGGAGGGCGGTGCGAGGGTAGTAGACCAGGTGGTTGTTCCAAATAAGTATAGAGAGTCCTTATTGTGTCTGGCGCATGATGTGCCGGTGGCGGGTCATTTGGGTGTAACAAAAACATTGGCGGCATTGGGCAGGTTTTTCTGGTGGCCTGGGGTCAAGGCTGATGTCTGTGCATGGGTGGCTGGGTGTGCGACCTGCCAGACAACGGGGAAGCCTAACCAGACAATCCCGAAGGCACCTTTGTTTCCCATACCTGTCACCGGGCCTCCGTTCAGCAAAGTTGTAGTAGATTTGGTTGGCCCTTTCCCGCCTACTAGTAGTGGCAATAAATTCCTGTTGACAATCATGGATGTGGCTACGAGATACCCGGACGCATCCCCATGAGAAACGGCTCGGCAAAGGCAGTTGTTAAAAACTTATTATTGTTCTGTTCCCGTTATGGATTTCCACGTGAGGTGCAGTCAGACCAGGGGAGCAATTTTACATCCAAATTGTTCAAGCAAACCCTTCAGTTGCACGGTATATGTTCTGTAGTGTCGTCAGCCTACCATCCCGAGAGTCAGGGAGTCTTGGAGCGGTGGCACTCGACCCTGAAGAGTATGCTACGCTGTTACGGTGCAGAACATGACACTGATTGGGATTTGGGTCTGCCGTATGTTCTGTTCGCTGCACGTGAAGTCCCAGGAGAGAGCCTGGGGTTCAGTCCAAATCAACTAGTCTTTGGCCATAATGTGAGAGGACCTTTAAGTATGGTGAAAGAGATCTGGGAGGGCGAAGAGAAGCCGGGGTCTGTACTTAAATATGTCCTTGAGAGCCGGGAGAGACTTATAGGTTGCATGGCAGCGGCAGGTAATAACTTGGTTAATGCACAGGCGGTCATGAAGCACCAGTATGACGCCAAGGTGAAGCTTCGGGAGTTTTCGGTGGGTCAGGAGGTAATGTTGCTTTTACCTTTGCCTGGACACCCCCTTTCTGCCAAGTTTATTGGGCCGTATGTGGTGGCTAAGAAACTGTCCGACCTTGATTATCTCGTTGCAACACCTGACCGTAGAAAAAAACATCAGTTATGTCATGTTAACCTCATGAAAGAGTATGTGAGACGCCCCTCAGAGCCTCTCACTGTCCCTGGGCTGGCCTGCAGCGGCCAGGGTGGAGAAGGAGGTGGGGACAGTCATGCTGCTGAGGAGGATAGCTGGGACTGTGTCATTTCCGCGGAACAGTGGGCGGGGAATACTGAACAAGAGGCTAGGCAAGCTGTAAGTCACCTGCCTGAGCACCAGGGTGCTGCTGTCCTAGGCCTGTTCAGGTCATACCCCTCTGTTTTCGCCGAACACCCAGGTCTCACTACTCAGGTAACGCACGACGTGGACGTCGGTGATAATGTGCCCTTCAAGTCAGTGCCCTACCGTGTGCCCCCGGTAAAGTTGCCAGCTTTACGGGAGGAGTTAAAGTACATGGTTGAGAGAGGGATGATCACTGAAGGTTATGTGAAGTGGACATCACCCGTCACGTTGCAGCCAAAACCTGACGGCAAGGTGCGGTTCTGCATAGATTTTCGTAGGCTAAATGGCTTGACCACTACCAACCCTTACCCTTTGCCTCGAGTTGACGACAGCGTGGACAAGATAGGGAATGCAAAGTACCTTACTAAAATTGATCTTGTAAAAGGCTACTGGCAAGTACCCCTGTCGGACCGAGCTAAGCAAGTTTGTGGTTTTGTGGTAGATGGCAAGACCTACCAATGTAACGTAATGCCTTATGGGCTTAAGAACGCACCTGCCACGTTTCAGAACCTGATGAACGATATTTGTGACGAAATCCCTAACTGCACGGTCTACCTTGATGACGTGATAGTGTATGATGACGATTTTGAAAATCACCTAAGGCACTTAGAGACCCTGTTTGGGAAGTTGCACGATGCTGGGCTGGTGGTGAACCTGAGGAAGTGCGAGTTTGTAAAGGCTACTGTGCAGTATCTTGGCTTCGTGGTCGGGTTAGGCCGGGTGTGCCCCCCCCTGAGCAAGATACAGGCTATCAAAATGTTTCCCAGGCCCACCACTAAGCGCCAGGTCATGCGGTTCCTAGGTATGATAGGCTATTATAGGCGCTTCATCCGGGGATACTCTACTGTCTTAGCACCGTTAACTGATCTACTGTCGAAGTCAGTGAAGTTCTGTTGGGCTGCGGAGTGTCAGAGGGCTTTCGACCTAGTCAAGCACCTGCTGTGTACACATCCGATTTTGAGAGCCCCAGACTTCTCCAGGAGTTTTCAGCTGGCGACTGATGCCAGCGGTGTGGGTGCCGGGGCAGTGTTACTGCAGACTGATTCCGAGGGCTTGGAACACCCAGTGAGCTTCTTTTCTCGCAAGTTTAATTCGGCACAAAGGAATTACTCGACTATAGAGAAGGAGCTTCTTGCTATCGTTTTGTCGCTCAAACATTTCGAAGTTTATGTTCCAGCCTACGGCCCGGTAGTGACGATTTATACGGACCATCATCCCTTGAAATTCCTAAATCAGTTTCACAATCGGAATATGCGGTTGACCAGGTGGTCCCTAATGCTCCAAGAGTATAATCTCAACATTCAGCATATTGCCGGGAGTGAGAACGTGATAGCAGATTGTCTATCAAGGGTTGATGATCCAGGATAGTCGTGCACGGTGTGGGTTGAGCAGGAGTAAAATTAGGCTATCATAACGCCGTCCAAAAAGATTATAAAACAATAAAATAAACGAGAAATTTTTTTTTTAGTTTTGTAAGTCTTTATTGTTGTAGCATGATGCATGCGATATTGTGTTTTATGTATAATTCACACTTCAGTTGTTGTGCACCTTTTGCAATTAGTGGCAGCTAAGGGTAGCAGGTCGGTTTGTTGCCTGTCAGATTTTGATAATGCTTCTAAGGTCGATTATCTAAAATCTTGGGGGGGCTGTGACGCACCCAGTGCGTGGCAACTTAACCTGATTGTACTCCTTGGTACTCCACTGTACCGCCACGGTGCGGTACCGTGTACCGCTGTACCGTGCTGGCTGCTTATATTGAGTGTGACAACGTATAACTATGTTCTTTGTATCTCTGCAAAGGTCTCGTCATGTGCTAACCAGTGGTGGGTTTTGTTTTGAGCCATGTCGAGACCTTCCATTTAATATGTAGTATCAATAGAGAAGTTGATAGATAAGACAATAGGAATTCAGAGAGAGAGAGTGAGTTAGACTTCAGAGCGAGAGGGTAGCAATGCGCTACGCTGCCGGGGGGGGTGGTTGCCAGACGTATGGACCGGTTGGCAGCCCTGCGCTTATAGCTAGGTGCGACAGGGTTGGTAGTCCATATGCTGCCTGGGCTGCCCATGTTGTCGTGCTGCACATTGCCTGGAGGCTCGCTGTGTGTTCCATGATCAGGTTGCCTAGAACCTTTGAGATTCTAACATCCCTTGCCCTCTCTCCCAACTTCTCACGGTTGCACTCTTTCTCTCTGACGACATTACTCTCATTTCATTCTTCTCTCTATTTAAATGCATAACCTTCCCTTGAGGTCCTAAAGGAGTTTCAGCACTCACCTCTCGTATTACTCTTAGGACAAGCATATATTTACATGTATTAGATTTAAGGGGTTAATGTGAACAGCGATCTTCTTGATGAGGATAGTTGGTGAACGTTCTACATGTTCACGAGTTATATGCCCAGCTCATCATCCAATTTGTGACTAGACTAGTGCCATGTGTAAGAGCCCGACCATGCCCAGGAGTTGTCTGTAGAGGGGCGAGGACTTAGCCTTGATTTGCCTACCGAGCCAGGAGCGAGTGCAGTACCAGAGACTACAGCTCGCTCGTAGTGCCGGTATAGTAGAGTAACGTAATTTATCTGTCCTTGTGTTCTCTGCAGTCTTTTCCTGGGTTCTCGCTTTCGGTGCTGGGACTCGTTGTTCCTGTGACTTGGCCTGCTAGCTAGAACACATGGGGATGATGAGTGGGTTATATCTTTATTTTACTATGCATTGCAGCTCTATTTAAGTTTATGTATGTAACACTTTACAATACACATTACTCACACACAAGACAACACTATTAATACTTTCATGTATCAATTAACTGCACTGTCGTTTTGCTGCTGTGTCCGGAGTTCTGTTGCGTAGGGCGCATACGGACTCAGAGGGGAGACAGAGTGAGAGAAGCGAAGTAGCCTATGCGGTAGTAGGCTACCGGCGCAGTACTGTTGCCTGCAACCTTTTAGTTATTCCAAGTATAGATTCATTCTTATAATAAGTGACTACTATTTATGTTCCTTCCATGTGTATTATTAGGTATCTACTGGATCATGAACATCTTGTATGCTACATGCTAGTGCATGTTAGTAGGGGACAGTTATTCTAGTGCACGCGCTTTCAAGTAGGCGTGTACATTTGTCATTTAGCATTTCACTGTCATACCTTTAGCCTGCTTCTATTCTACATTATTAGAGGCTTAATATTAACGTAGTTTCTTGAGTATTGCATTTCTTTAGTAATAACGTAACCTATAAATGTCTGAGGGAGTTTAGCCTCATAGCCTACCCCTGTTGTACACTTTCGCCGAGTTAAGGTACCTCGTTACCATAGACGATAACTCTGTAGGGCGTTGGTGCTTTTGTTGTCTGGAGCATATAGTATTTGGGACTGGAATCGAGCGTGTCGTTGTCACATAAGCCATTTCTGTCCTACGATCAAGAATCCCGAATATGTCGTCGTCATCGAAGTCTTCGACGAAGACTTCAACGATGACGAAGACTTCGACGACGACGAAGACTTCGACGACGACGAAGACTTCGACGACGACGAAGACTTCGACGACGACGACGAAACAGACGACGACGAAGATGACGACGACGAAGATGACGACGACGACGACGAAGACTTCGACGACGACGATGAAGACTTCGACGACGACGAAGAAGACTTCGACGACGACGAGGAAGACTTCGACGACGACGACGAAGACTTCGACGACGACGACGAAGACTTCGACGACGACGACGAAGACTTCGACGACGACGACGAAGACTTCGACGACGACGACGAAGACTTCGACGACGACGAAGAAGACTTCGACGACGACGACGAAGACTTCGACGTCGACGACGACTTCGACAACGACGACGACGAAGACTTTGACGACGACGACTTCAACGACGACAAGACTTCGACGACGACGACGACGAAGACTTCGACGACGACGAAGAGTTCGACGACGACGAAGACTTCGACGACGACGACGACGATGACGACAGAGACTTCGACGACGACGACGAAGACTTCGACGACGACGACGAAGACTTCGACGACGACGACGACGAAGACTTTGACGACGACGACGAAGACTTCGACGACGATGACGAAGACTTCAACGACGACGACGAAGACTTCGACGTCTAAGTCTTCGTCGTCGTCGTCGTTGTCGAAGTCTTCGTCGTCGTCGTCGTCGTCGAAGTCTTCGTCGTCGTCGTCGAAGTCTTCGTCGTCGTCGTCGAAGTCTTCGTCGTCGTCGTCGAAGTCTTCGTCTTCGTCGTCAAAGACTTCGACGACGACGACGAAGACTTCTACGACGACGACGAAGACGAAGACTTCGACGACGTCGACGAAGACTTCGACTACGACGACGAAAACTTCGACGACGACGACGAAGACGAAGACTTCGACGACGACGACGAAGACTTCGACTACGACGACGAAAACTTCGACGACGACGACGAAGACTTCGACTACGACGACGAAGACTAGACTTCGACTACTACGACGAAGACTTCGACGACGACGACGAAGACTTCGACTTCGACGACGAAGATTTCGACGACGAAGACTTCGACGACGACGACGAAGACTTCGACGACGACGACGAAGACTTGGACGACGACGACGAAGACTTGGATGACGACGACGAAGACTTGGACGACGACGACAAAGACTTCGACTACGACGACGAAGACTTAGACGACGAAGACTTCGACGACGAAGACTTGGACGACGACGACGAAGATTTGGACGACGACGACGAAGACTTGGACGACGACGACGAAGACTTCGACGACGACGACGACGACAAAGACTTTGACGATGACGACGAAGACTTCGACGACGACGACGAAGACTTCGACGACGACGACGAAGACTTCGACGACGACGACGAAGACTTCGACGACGACGACGAAGACTTCAACGACGACAACGAAGACTTGAACGACGACGACGAAGACTTGGACGACGACGACGAAGACTTCGACGACGACGACTAAGACTTCGACAACGACGACGAAGACTTCGACGACGAAGTCTTCGACGACAAAGACTTCGATGACGAAGACTTCGATGACGAAGACTTCGACGACGAAGACTTCGACGATGAAGACTTGGACGACGACGACAAAGACTTGGACGACGACGACGAAGACTTCGACGACGACGACGAAGACTTCGACGACGACGACGAAGACTTCGACGACGACGACGAAGACTTCGATGACGACGACGAAGACTTTGACGACGACGACGACGACGAAGACTTTGACGACGACGAAGACTTCGACGACGACAAAGACTTCGACGACAACGAAGACTTCGACGACGACGAAGACTTCGACGACGACGAAGTCTTCGTCGCCGTCGAAGTCTTCGTCGCCGTCAAAGTCTTCGTTGCCGTCGAAGTCTTAGATGTCGTCATAGGTGTAAACGTTGTCGTCGTCTTCATCGTCGTCGTCATTGTTGTCTTCGTCTTCGTCATTGTCATTGTCATCTTCGTCGTCATCGAATTCTTCGTCATCGAAGACTTCGATGATGACGAAGACTACGACGACGACAAAGACTTCGACGACAATGACGAAGTGTTCGACGACGACGACGAAGACTTCGACGACGACGACGAAGACTTCGACGACGAAGACGACGATGAAGACTTCTACGACGACGAAGAAGACGAAGACTTCGACGATGACGACGAAGACTTCGACGACGACGACGAAGACTTCGACGACGACGACGAAGACTTCGATGACGATGATGAAGACTTCGACGACGAAGACGAAGACTTCGACGACGACGACGACGACGACGAAGACTTCGACGACGAAGACGAAGACTTCGACGATGACGACGAAGACTTCGACGACGACGACGAAGACTTCGACGACGACGACGAAGACGACGAAGACTTCGACGACAACGACGAAGTGTTCGACGACAACGACGAAGACTTCGACGACGACGACGACGACGAAGACTTCTACGACGACGACGAAGACGAAGACTTCGACGACGTCGACGAAGACTTCGACTACGACGACGAAAACTTCGACGACGACGACGAAGACGAAAACTTCGACGACGACGACGAAGACTTCGACTACGACGACAAAAACTTCGACGACGACGACGAAGACTTCGACTACGACGACGAAGACTTCGACGACGACGACAAGACTTCGACTACTACGACGAAGACTTCGACGACGACGACGAAGACTTCGACTTCGACGACGAAGATTTCGACGACGAAGACTTCGACGACGACGACGAAGACTTCGACGACGACGACGAAGACTTGGACGACGACGACGAAGACTTGGATGACGACGACGAAGACTTGGACGACGACGACAAAGACTTCGACGACGACGACGAAGACTTAGACGACGAAGACTTCGACGACGAAGACTTGGACGACGAAGACTTGGACGACGACGACGAAGATTTGGACGACGACGACGAAGACTTGGACGACGACGACGAAGACTTCGACGACGACGACGACGACAAAGACTTTGACGATGACGACGAAGACTTCGACGACGACGACGAAGACTTCGACGACGACGACGAAGACTTCGACGACGACGACGAAGACTTCGACGACGACGACGAAGACTTCAACGACGACAACGAAGACTTGAACGACGACGACGAAGACTTGGACGACGACGACGAAGTCTTCGACGACGACGACGACGAAGACTTCGACGACGACGACTAAGACTTCGACAACGACGACGAAGACTTCGACGACGAAGTCTTCGACGACGAAGACTTCGACGACGAAGACTTCGACGACGAAGACTTCGACGACGAAGACTTCGACGACGAAGACTTCGACGACGAAGACTTGGACGATGAAGACTTGGACGACGACGACAAAGACTTGGACGACGACGACGAAGACTTCGACGACGACGACGAAGACTTCGACGACGACGACGAAGACTTCGACAACGACGACGAAGACTTCGACGACGACGACGAAGACTTTGACGACGACGACGACGACGAAGACTTCGACGACGACGAAGACTTCGACGACGACAAAGACTTCGACGACAACGAAGACTTCGACGACGACGAAGACTTCGACGACGACGAAGTCTTCGTCGCCGTCGAAGTCTTCGTCGCCGTCAAAGTCTTCGTTGCCGTCGAAGTCTTAGATGTCGTCATAGGTGTAAACGTTGTCGTCGTCTTCATCGTCGTCGTCATTTCCGTCGTCATTGTTGTCTTCGTCTTCGTCATTGTCATTGTCATCTTCGTCGTCATCGAAGTCTTCGTCTATGACGAAGACTTCGATGATGACGAAGACTACGATGACGACAAAGACTTCGACGACAATGACGAAGTGTTCGACGACGACGACGAAGACTTCGACGACGACGACGAAGACTTCGACGACGAAGACGACGATGAAGACTTCTACGACGACGAAGAAGACGAAGACTTCGACGATGACGACGAAGACTTCGACGACGACGACGAAGACTTCGACGACGACGACGAAGACTTCGACGACGACGACGAAGACTTCGACGACGACGACGACAAAGACTTCGACGACGACGACGAAGACTTCGATGACGACGAAGAAGACTTCGACGACGACGACGAAGACTTCACGACGACGAAGTCTTCGACTACGGCGACGATGACTTCGACGACGACGACGAATACTTCGACGACGACGACGAAGACTTCGACAATGACGACGAAGACTTCGACGATGACGACGAAGACTTCGACGACGACGACTTCGACGACGACCAAGACTTCGACGACGACGACGAAGACTTAGACGACGAAGACTTCGACGACGAAGACTTGGACGACGAAGACTTGGACGACGACGACGAAGATTTGGACGACGACGACGAAGACTTGGACGACGACGACGAAGACTTCGACGACGACGACGACGACAAAGACTTTGACGATGACGACGAAGACTTCGACGACGACGACGAAGACTTCGACGACGACGACGAAGACTTCGACGACGACGACGAAGACTTCGACGACGACGACGAAGACTTCAACGACGACAACGAAGACTTGAACGACGACGACGAAGACTTGGACGACGACGACGAAGTCTTCGACGACGACGACGAAGACGTCGACGACGACGACGAAGACTTCGACGACGACGACTAAGACTTCGACAACGACGACGAAGACTTCGACGACGAAGTCTTCGACGACGAAGACTTCGACGACGAAGACTTCGACGACGAAGACTTCGACGACGAAGACTTCGACGACGAAGACTTCGACGACGAAGACTTCGACGACGAAGACTTGGACGATGAAGACTTGGACGACGACGACAAAGACTTGGACGACGACGACGAAGACTTCGACGACGACGACGAAGACTTCGACGACGACGACGAAGACTTCGACAACGACGACGAAGACTTCGACGACGACGACGAAGACTTTGACGACGACGACGACGACGAAGACTTCGACGACGACGAAGACTTCGACGACGACAAAGACTTCGACGACAACGAAGACTTCGACGACGACGAAGACTTCGACGACGACGAAGTCTTCGTCGCCGTCGAAGTCTTCGTCGCCGTCAAAGTCTTCGTTGCCGTCGAAGTCTTAGATGTCGTCATAGGTGTAAACGTTGTCGTCGTCTTCATCGTCGTCGTCATTTCCGTCGTCATTGTTGTCTTCGTCTTCGTCATTGTCATTGTCATCTTCGTCGTCATCGAAGTCTTCGTCTATGACGAAGACTTCGATGATGACGAAGACTACGACGACGACAAAGACTTCGACGACAATGACGAAGTGTTCGACGACGACGACGAAGACTTCGACGACGACGACGAAGACTTCGACGACGAAGACGACGATGAAGACTTCTACGACGACGAAGAAGACGAAGACTTCGACGATGACGACGAAGACTTCGACGACGACGACGAAGACTTCGACGACGACGACGAAGACTTCGATGACAACGATGAAGACTTCGACGACGAAGACGAAGACTTCGACGACGACGACGACGATGACGAAGACTTCGACGACGAAGACGAAGACTTCGACGACGACGACGAAGACTTCGACGACGACGACGAAGACTTCGACGACGACGACGAAGACGACGAAGACTTCGACGACAACGACGAAGTGTTCGACGACAACGACGAAGACTTCGATGACGACGACGACGACGACGACGACGAAGACTTCTACGACGACGACGAAGACGAAGACTTCGACGACGACGACGACGAAGACTTCGACGACGACGACGAAGACTTCGACGACGATGACGAAGACTTCGACGACGAAGACGAAGACTTCGACGACGACGACGAAGACTTCGACGACGACGACCAAGACTTCGACGACGACGACGAAGACTTCGACGACGACGACGAAGACTTCGACGACGACGAAGACTTCGACGACGACGAAGAAGACTTTGACGACGACGACGAAGACGAAGACTTCGACGACGAAGACGAAGACTTCTCCAACGACGACGAAGACTTCGACAACGACGACGAAGACTTCGACGACGACGACGAAGACTTCGACGACGACGAAGATTTCGACGACGAAGACGAAGACTTCGACGACGATGACGAAGACTTCGACGACGACGACGAAGACTTCGACGACGACGACGACAAAGACTTCGACGACGACGACGAAGACTTCGATGACGACGAAGAAGACTTCGACGACGACGACGAAGACTTCACGACGACGAAGTCTTCGACTATGACGACGATGACTTCGACGACGACGACGAATACTTCGACGACGACGACGAAGACTTCGACGATGACGACGAAGACTTCGACGATGACGACGAAGACTTCGACAACGACGACTTCGACGACGACAAAGACTTCGACGACGACGACGACGAAGACTTCGACGACGACGACTTCGACGACGACAAAGACTTCGACGACGACGACGACGAAGACTTCGACGACGACGACGAAGACTTCGACGACGACGACGAAGACTTCGACGACGAAGTCTTCGACGACGAAGACTTCGACGACGACGACGAAGACTTCGACAACGGCGACGAAGACTTCGACGATGACGACGAAGGCGAAGACTTCGACGACGTCGACGAAGACTTCGACTACGACGACGAAAACTTCGACGACGACGACGAAGACGAAGACTTCGACGACGACGACGACGACGAAGACTTCGACTACGACGACGAAAACTTCGACGACGACGACGAAGACTTCGACTACGACGACGAAGACTTCGACGACGACGACAAGACTTCGACTACTACGACGAAGACTTCGACGACGACGACGAAGACTTCGACTTCGACGACGAAGATTTCGACGACGAAGACTTCGACGACGAAGATTTCGACGACGAAGACTTCGACGACGACGACGAAGACTTCGACGACGACGACGAAGACTTGGACGACGACGACGAAGACTTGGATGACGACGACGAAGACTTGGACGACGACGACAAAGACTTCGACGACGACGACGAAGACTTAGACGACGAAGACTTCGACGACGAAGACTTGGACGACGAAGACTTGGACGACGACGACGAAGATTTGGACGACGACGACGAAGACTTGGACGACGACGACGAAGACTTCGACGACGACGACGACGACAAAGACTTTGACGACGACGACGAAGACTTCGACGACGACGACGAAGACTTCGACGACGACGACGAAGACTTCGACGACGACGACGAAGACTTCGACGACGACGACGAAGACTTCAACGACGACAACGAAGACTTGAACGACGACGACGAAGACTTGGACGACGACGACGAAGTCTTCGACGACGACGACGACGACGAAGACTTCGACGACGACGACTAAGACTTCGACAACGACGACGAAGACTTCGACGACGAAGTCTTCGACGACGAAGACTTCGACGACGAAGACTTCGACGACGAAGACTTCGACGACGAAGACTTCGACGACGAAGACTTCGACGATGAAGACTTGGACGACGACGACAAAGACTTGGACGACGACGACGAAGACTTCGACGACGACGACGAAGACTTCGACGACGACGACGAAGACTTCGATGACGACGACGAAGACTTCGACGACGACGACGAAGACTTTGACGACGACGACGACGACGAAGACTTCGACGACGACGAAGACTTCGACGACGACAAAGACTTCGACGACAACGAAGACTTCGACGACGACGAAGACTTCGTCGTCGTCGCCGTCGAAGTCTTCGTCGCAGTCAAAGTCTTCGTTGCCGTCGAAGTCTTAGATGTCGTCATAGGTGTAAACGTTGTCGTCGTCTTCATCGTCGTGGTCATTTCCGTCGTCATTGTTGTCTTCGTCTTCGTCATTGTCATTGTCATCTTCGTCGTCATCGAAGTCTTCGTCTATGACGAAGACTTCGATGATGACGAAGACTACGACGACGACAAAGACTTCGACGACAATGACGAAGTGTTCGACGACGACGACGAAGACTTCGACGACGACGACGAAGACTTCGACGACGAAGACGACGATGAAGACTTCTACGACGACGAAGAAGACGAAGAGTTCGACGATGACGACGAAGACTTCGACGACAACGACGAAGACTTCGACGACGACGACGAAGACTTCGACGACGACGACGAAGACGACGAAGACTTCGACGACAACGACGAAGTGTTCGACGACAACGACGAAGACTTCGACGACGACGACGACGACGACGACGAAGACTTCTACGGCGACGACGAAGACGAAGACTTCGACGACGACGACGACGAAGACTTCGACGACGACGACGAAGACTTCGACGACGATGACGAAGACTTCGACGACGAAGACGAAGACTTCGACGACGACGACGAAGACTTCGACGACGACGACCAAGACTTCGACGACGACGACGAAGACTTCGACGACGACGACGAAGACTTCGACGACGACGAAGACTTCGACGACGACGAAGAAGACTTTGACGACGACGACGAAGACGAAGACTTCTCCAACGACGACGAAGACTTCGACGACGACGACGAAGACTTCGACGACGACGACGAAGACTTCGACGACGACGAAGATTTCGACGACGAAGACGAAGACTTCGACGACGATGACGAAGACTTCGACGACGACGACGAAGAATTCGACGACGACGACGACAAAGACTTCGACGACGACGACGAAGACTTCGATGACGACGAAGAAGACTTCGACGACGACGACGAAGACTTCACGACGACGAAGTCTTCGACTACGACGACGATGACTTCGACGACGATGACTTCGACGACGACGACGAATACTTCGACGACGACGACGAAGACTTCGACGATGACGACGAAGACTTCGACGATGACGACGAAGACTTCGACGACGACGACTTCGACGACGACAAAGACTTCGACGACGACGACGACGAAGACTTCGACGACGACGACTTCGACGACGACAAAGACTTCGACGACGACGACGACGAAGACTTCGACGACGACGACGAAGACTTCGACGACGACGACGAAGACTTCGACGACGAAGTCTTCGACGACGAAGACTTCGACGACGACGACGAAGACTTCGACAACGGCGACGAAGACTTCGACGACGACGACGAAGACGAAGACTTCGACGACGTCGACGAAGACTTCGACTACGACGACGAAAACTTCGACGACGACGACGAAGACGAAGACTTCGACGACGACGACGAAGACTTCGACTACGACGACGAAAAGTTCGACGACGACGACGAAGACTTCGACTACGACGACGAAGACTTCGACGACGACGACAAGACTTCGACTACTACGACGAAGACTTCGACGACGACGACGAAGACTTCGACTTCGACGACGAAGATTTCGACGACGAAGACTTCGACGACGACGACGAAGACATCGACGACGACGACGAAGACTTCGACGACGACGACGACGAAGACTTCGACGACGACGACGAAGACTTCGACGACGATGACGAAGACTTCGACGACGAAGACGAAGACTTCGACGACGACGACGAAGACTTCGACGACGACGACCAAGACTTCGACGACGACGACGAAGACTTCGACGACGACGACGAAGACTTCGACGACGACGAAGACTTCGACGACGACGAAGAAGACTTTGACGACGACGACGAAGACGAAGACTTCGACGACGAAGACGAAGACTTCTCCAACGACGACGAAGACTTCGACAACGACGACGAAGACTTCGACGACGACGACGAAGACTTCGACGACGACGAAGATTTCGACGACGAAGACGAAGACTTCGACGACGATGACGAAGACTTCGACGACGACGACGAAGACTTCGACGACGACGACGACAAAGACTTCGACGACGACGACGAAGACTTCGATGACGACGAAGAAGACTTCGACGACGACGACGAAGACTTCACGACGACGAAGTCTTCGACTATGACGACGATGACTTCGACGACGACGACGAATACTTCGACGACGACGACGAAGACTTCGACGATGACGACGAAGACTTCGACGATGACGACGAAGACTTCGACAACGACGACTTCGACGACGACAAAGACTTCGACGACGACGACGACGAAGACTTCGACGACGACGACTTCGACGACGACAAAGACTTCGACGACGACGACGACGAAGACTTCGACGACGACGACGAAGACTTCGACGACGACGACGAAGACTTCGACGACGAAGTCTTCGACGACGAAGACTTCGACGACGACGACGAAGACTTCGACAACGGCGACGAAGACTTCGACGACGACGACGAAGGCGAAGACTTCGACGACGTCGACGAAGACTTCGACTACGACGACGAAAACTTCGACGACGACGACGAAGACGAAGACTTCGACGACGACGACGACGACGAAGACTTCGACTACGACGACGAAAACTTCGACGACGACGACGAAGACTTCGACTACGACGACGAAGACTTCGACGACGACGACAAGACTTCGACTACTACGACGAAGACTTCGACGACGACGACGAAGACTTCGACTTCGACGACGAAGATTTCGACGACGAAGACTTCGACGACGAAGATTTCGACGACGAAGACTTCGACGACGACGACGAAGACTTCGACGACGACGACGAAGACTTGGACGACGACGACGAAGACTTGGATGACGACGACGAAGACTTGGACGACGACGACAAAGACTTCGACGACGACGACGAAGACTTAGACGACGAAGACTTCGACGACGAAGACTTGGACGACGAAGACTTGGACGACGACGACGAAGATTTGGACGACGACGACGAAGACTTGGACGACGACGACGAAGACTTCGACGACGACGACGACGACAAAGACTTTGACGACGACGACGAAGACTTCGACGACGACGACGAAGACTTCGACGACGACGACGAAGACTTCGACGACGACGACGAAGACTTCGACGACGACGACGAAGACTTCAACGACGACAACGAAGACTTGAACGACGACGACGAAGACTTCGACGACGACGACAAGACTTCGACTACTACGACGAAGACTTCGACGACGACGACGAAGACTTCGACTTCGACGACGAAGATTTCGACGACGAAGACTTCGACGACGACGACGAAGACATCGACGACGACGACGAAGACTTCGACGACGACGACGACGAAGACTTCGACGACGACGACGAAGACTTCGACGACGATGACGAAGACTTCGACGACGAAGACGAAGACTTCGACGACGACGACGAAGACTTCGACGACGACGACCAAGACTTCGACGACGACGACGAAGACTTCGACGACGACGACGAAGACTTCGACGACGACGAAGACTTCGACGACGACGAAGAAGACTTTGACGACGACGACGAAGACGAAGACTTCGACGACGAAGACGAAGACTTCTCCAACGACGACGAAGACTTCGACAACGACGACGAAGACTTCGACGACGACGACGAAGACTTCGACGACGACGAAGATTTCGACGACGAAGACGAAGACTTCGACGACGATGACGAAGACTTCGACGACGACGACGAAGACTTCGACGACGACGACGACAAAGACTTCGACGACGACGACGAAGACTTCGATGACGACGAAGAAGACTTCGACGACGACGACGAAGACTTCACGACGACGAAGTCTTCGACTATGACGACGATGACTTCGACGACGACGACGAATACTTCGACGACGACGACGAAGACTTCGACGATGACGACGAAGACTTCGACGATGACGACGAAGACTTCGACAACGACGACTTCGACGACGACAAAGACTTCGACGACGACGACGACGAAGACTTCGACGACGACGACTTCGACGACGACAAAGACTTCGACGACGACGACGACGAAGACTTCGACGACGACGACGAAGACTTCGACGACGACGACGAAGACTTCGACGACGAAGTCTTCGACGACGAAGACTTCGACGACGACGACGAAGACTTCGACAACGGCGACGAAGACTTCGACGACGACGACGAAGGCGAAGACTTCGACGACGTCGACGAAGACTTCGACTACGACGACGAAAACTTCGACGACGACGACGAAGACGAAGACTTCGACGACGACGACGACGACGAAGACTTCGACTACGACGACGAAAACTTCGACGACGACGACGAAGACTTCGACTACGACGACGAAGACTTCGACGACGACGACAAGACTTCGACTACTACGACGAAGACTTCGACGACGACGACGAAGACTTCGACTTCGACGACGAAGATTTCGACGACGAAGACTTCGACGACGAAGATTTCGACGACGAAGACTTCGACGACGACGACGAAGACTTCGACGACGACGACGAAGACTTGGACGACGACGACGAAGACTTGGATGACGACGACGAAGACTTGGACGACGACGACAAAGACTTCGACGACGACGACGAAGACTTAGACGACGAAGACTTCGACGACGAAGACTTGGACGACGAAGACTTGGACGACGACGACGAAGATTTGGACGACGACGACGAAGACTTGGACGACGACGACGAAGACTTCGACGACGACGACGACGACAAAGACTTTGACGACGACGACGAAGACTTCGACGACGACGACGAAGACTTCGACGACGACGACGAAGACTTCGACGACGACGACGAAGACTTCGACGACGACGACGAAGACTTCAACGACGACAACGAAGACTTGAACGACGACGACGAAGACTTGGACGACGACGACGACGACGACGACGAAGACTTCGACGACGACGACTAAGACTTCGACAACGACGACGAAGACTTCGACGACGAAGTCTTCGACGACGAAGACTTCGACGACGAAGACTTCGACGACGAAGACTTCGACGACGAAGACTTCGACGACGAAGACTTCGACGATGAAGACTTGGACGACGACGACAAAGACTTGGACGACGACGACGAAGACTTCGACGACGACGACGAAGACTTCGACGACGACGACGAAGACTTCGATGACGACGACGAAGACTTCGACGACGACGACGAAGACTTTGACGACGACGACGACGACGAAGACTTCGACGACGACGAAGACTTCGACGACGACAAAGACTTCGACGACAACGAAGACTTCGACGACGACGAAGACTTCGTCGTCGTCGCCGTCGAAGTCTTCGTCGCCGTCAAAGTCTTCGTTGCCGTCGAAGTCTTAGATGTCGTCATAGGTGTAAACGTTGTCGTCGTCTTCATCGTCGTCGTCATTTCCGTCGTCATTGTTGTCTTCGTCTTCGTCATTGTCATTGTCATCTTCGTCGTCATCGAAGTCTTCGTCTATGACGAAGACTTCGATGATGACGAAGACGACGGACGACAAAGACTTCGACGACAATGACGAAGTGTTCGACGACGACGACGAAGACTTCGACGACGACGACGAAGACTTCGACGACGAAGACGACGATGAAGACTTCTACGACGACGAAGAAGACGAAGAGTTCGACGATGACGACGAAGACTTCGACGACAACGACGAAGACTTCGACGACGACGACGAAGACTTCGACGACGACGACGAAGACGACGAAGACTTCGACGACAACGACGAAGTGTTCGACGACAACGACGAAGACTTCGACGACGACGACGACGACGACGACGAAGACTTCTACGGCGACGACGAAGACGAAGACTTCGACGACGACGACGACGAAGACTTCGACGACGACGACGAAGACTTCGACGACGATGACGAAGACTTCGACGACGAAGACGAAGACTTCGACGACGACGACGAAGACTTCGACGACGACGACCAAGACTTCGACGACGACGACGAAGACTTCGACGACGACGACGAAGACTTCGACGACGACGAAGACTTCGACGACGACGAAGAAGACTTTGACGACGACGACGAAGACGAAGACTTCTCCAACGACGACGAAGACTTCGACGACGACGACGAAGACTTCGACGACGACGACGAAGACTTCGACGACGACGAAGATTTCGACGACGAAGACGAAGACTTCGACGACGATGACGAAGACTTCGACGACGACGACGAAGAATTCGACGACGACGACGACAAAGACTTCGACGACGACGACGAAGACTTCGATGACGACGAAGAAGACTTCGACGACGACGACGAAGACTTCACGACGACGAAGTCTTCGACTACGACGACGATGACTTCGACGACGACGACGAATACTTCGACGACGACGACGAAGACTTCGACGATGACGACGAAGACTTCGACGACGACGACTTCGACGACGACAAAGACTTCGACGACGACGACGACGAAGACTTCGACGACGACGACTTCGACGACGACAAAGACTTCGACGACGACGACGACGAAGACTTCGACGACGACGACGAAGACTTCGACGACGACGACGAAGACTTCGACGACGAAGTCTTCGACGACGAAGACTTCGACGACGACGACGAAGACTTCGACAACGGCGACGAAGACTTCGACGACGACGACGAAGACGAAGACTTCGACGACGTCGACGAAGACTTCGACTACGACGACGAAAACTTCGACGACGACGACGAAGACGAAGACTTCGACGACGACGACGAAGACTTCGACTACGACGACGAAAAGTTCGACGACGACGACGAAGACTTCGACTACGACGACGAAGACTTCGACGACGACGACAAGACTTCGACTACTACGACGAAGACTTCGACGACGACGACGAAGACTTCGACTTCGACGACGAAGATTTCGACGACGAAGACTTCGACGACGACGACGAAGACATCGACGACGACGACGAAGACTTGGACGACGACGACGAAGACTTGGATGACGACGACGAAGACTTGGACGACGACGACAAAGACTTCGACGACGACGACGAAGACTTAGACGACGAAGACTTCGACGACGAAGACTTGGACGACGAAGACTTGGACGACGACGACGAAGATTTGGACGACGACGACGAAGACTTGGACGACGACGACGAAGACTTCGACGACGACGACGACGACAAAGACTTTGACGATGACGACGAAGACTTCGACGACGACGACGAAGACTTCGACGACGACGACGAAGACTTCGACGACGACGACGAAGACTTCGACGACGACGACGAAGACTTCAACGACGACAACGAAGACTTGAACGACGACGACGAAGACTTGGACGACGACGACGAAGTCTTCGACGACGACGACGAAGACGTCGACGACGACGACGAAGACTTCGACGACGACGACTAAGACTTCGACAACGACGACGAAGACTTCGACGACGAAGTCTTCGACGACGAAGACTTCGACGACGAAGACTTCGACGACGAAGACTTCGACGACGAAGACTTCGACGATGAAGACTTGGACGACGACGACAAAGACTTGGACGACGACGACGAAGACTTCGACGACGACGACGAAGACTTCGACGACGGCGACGAAGACTTCGACGACGACGACGAAGACTTCGACGACGACGACGAAGACTTTGACGACGACGACGACGACGAAGACTTCGACGACAACGAAGACTTCGACGACGACAAAGACTTCGACGACAACGAAGACTTCGACGACGACGAAGACTTCGTCGTCGTCGCCGTCGAAGTCTTCGTCGCCGTCAAAGTCTTCGTTGCCGTCGAAGTCTTAGATGTCGTCATAGGTGTAAACGTTGTCGTCGTCTTCATCGTCGTCGTCATTGTTGTCTTCGTCTTCGTCATTGTCATTGTCATCTTCGTCGTCATCGAAGTCTTCGTCTATGACGAAGACTTCGATGATGACGAAGACTACGACGACGACGACGAAGACTTCGACGACGACGACGAAGACTTCGACAACGACGACGAAGACTTCGACGACGACGACGAAGACTTTGACGACGACGACGACGACGAAGACTTCGATGATGACGAAGACTACGACGACGACAAAGACTTCGACGACAATGACGAAGTGTTCGACGACGACGACGAAGACTTCGACGACGACGACGAAGACTTCGACGACGAAGACGACGATGAAGACTTCTACGACGACGAAGAAGACGAAGACTTCGACGATGACGACGAAGACTTCGACGACGACGACGAAGACTTCGACGACGACGACGAAGACTTCGATGACGACGATGAAGACTTCGACGACGAAGACGAAGACTTCGACGACGACGACGACGACGACGAAGACTTCGACGACGAAGACGAAGACTTCGACGACGACGACGAAGACTTCGACGACGACGACGAAGACTTCGACGACGACGACGAAGACGACGAAGACTTCGACGACAACGACGAAGTGTTCGACGACAACGACGAAGACTTCGATGACGACGACGACGACGACGACGACGAAGACTTCTACGACGACGACGAAGACGAAGACTTCGACGACGACGACGACGAAGACTTCGACGACGACGACGAAGACTTCGACGACGATGACGAAGACTTCGACGACGAAGACGAAGACTTCGACGACGACGACGAAGACTTCGACGACGACGACCAAGACTTCGACGACGACGACGAAGACTTCGACGACGACGACGAAGACTTCGACGACGACGAAGACTTCGACGACGACGAAGAAGACTTTGACGACGACGACGAAGACGAAGACTTCGACGACGAAGACGAAGACTTCTCCAACGACGACGAAGACTTCGACAACGACGACGAAGACTTCGACGACGACGACGAAGACTTCGACGACGACGAAGATTTCGACGACGAAGACGAAGACTTCGACGACGATGACGAAGACTTCGACGACGACGACGAAGACTTCGACGACGACGACGACAAAGACTTCGACGACGACGACGAAGACTTCGATGACGACGAAGAAGACTTCGACGACGACGACGAAGACTTCACGACGACGAAGTCTTCGACTATGACGACGATGACTTCGACGACGACGACGAATACTTCGACGACGACGACGAAGACTTCGACGATGACGACGAAGACTTCGACGATGAAAACTTCGACGACGACGACGAAGACTTCGACTACGACGACGAAGACTTCGACGACGACGACAAGACTTCGACTACTACGACGAAGACTTCGACGACGACGACGAAGACTTCGACTTCGACGACGAAGATTTCGACGACGAAGACTTCGACGACGAAGATTTCGACGACGAAGACTTCGACGACGACGACGAAGACTTCGACGACGACGACGAAGACTTGGACGACGACGACGAAGACTTGGATGACGACGACGAAGACTTGGACGACGACGACAAAGACTTCGACGACGACGACGAAGACTTAGACGACGAAGACTTCGACGACGAAGACTTGGACGACGAAGACTTGGACGACGACGACGAAGATTTGGACGACGACGACGAAGACTTGGACGACGACGACGAAGACTTCGACGACGACGACGACGACAAAGACTTTGACGACGACGACGAAGACTTCGACGACGACGACGAAGACTTCGACGACGACGACGAAGACTTCGACGACGACGACGAAGACTTCGACGACGACGACGAAGACTTCAACGACGACAACGAAGACTTGAACGACGACGACGAAGACTTGGACGACGACGACGAAGTCTTCGACGACGACGACGACGACGAAGACTTCGACGACGACGACTAAGACTTCGACAACGACGACGAAGACTTCGACGACGAAGTCTTCGACGACGAAGTCTTCGTCGTCGTTGTCGAAGTCTTAGTCGTCGTCGTCGAAGTCTTCGTCGTCGTCGTCGTCGTCGAAGACTTCGTCGTCGTCGTCGAAGTCTTTGTCGTCGTCGTCCAAGTCTTCGTCGTCGTCATCCAAGTCTTCGTCGTCGTCGTCCAAGTCTTCGTCGTCGTCGTCGAAGTCTTCGTCGTCGTCGTCGAAGTCTTCGTCGTCGAAATCTTCGTCGTCGAAGTCTTCGTCGTCGAAATCTTCGTCGTCGAAGTCGAAGTCTTCGTCGTCGTCGTCGAAGTCTTCGTCGTAGTAGTCGAAGTCTTGTCGTCGTCGTCGAAGTCTTCGTCGTCGTAGTCGAAGTCTTCGTCGTCGTCGTCGAAGTTTTCGTCGTCGTAGTCGAAGTCTTCGTCGTCGTCGTCGTCGTCGAAGTCTTCGTCTTCGTCGTCGTCGTCGAAGTTTTCGTCGTCGTAGTCGAAGTCTTCGTCGACGTCGTCGAAGTCTTCGCCTTCGTCGTCATCGTCGAAGTCTTCGTCGCCGTTGTCGAAGTCTTCGTCGTCGTCGTCGAAGTCTTCGTCGTCGAAGACTTCGTCGTCGAAGTCTTCGTCGTCGTCGTCGAAGTCTTCGTCGTCGTCGTCGAAGTCTTCGTCGTCGTCGTCGTCGAAGTCTTTGTCGTCGTCGAAGTCGTCGTCGTCGAAGTCTTCGTCGTCGTCGTCGTCGAAGTCTTTGTCGTCGTCGAAGTCGTCGTTGTCGAAGTCTTCGTCGTCATCGTCGAAGTCTTCGTCGTCATCGTCGAAGTCTTCGTCGTCGTCGTCGAAGTATTCGTCGTCGTCGTCGAAGTCATCGTCGTCATAGTCGAAGACTTCGTCGTCGTGAAGTCTTCGTCGTCGTCGTCGAAGTCTTCTTCGTCGTCATCGAAGTCTTCGTCGTCGTCGTCGAAGTCTTTGTCGTCGTCGTCGTCGAAGTCTTCGTCGTCGTCGTCGAAGTATTCGTCGTCGTCGTCGAAGCCATCGTCGTCGTAGTCGAAGACTTCGTCGTCGTGAAGTCTTCGTCGTCGTCGTCGAAGTCTTCTTCGTCGTCATCGAAGTCTTCGTCGTCGTCGTCGAAGTCTTTGTCGTCGTCGTCGTCGAATTCTTCGTCGTCGTCGTCGAAGTCTTCGTCATCGTCGTCGAAGTCTTCGTCTTCGTCGTCGAAATCTTCGTCGTCGTCGAAGTCTTCGTCGTCGTCGTCGAAGTCTTCGTCGTCGTCGTCGAAGTCTTCGTCGTCGTTGGAGAAGTCTTCGTCTTCGTCGTCGTCGTCAAAGTCTTCTTCGTCGTCGTCGAAGTCTTCGTCGTCGTCGAAGTCTTCGTCGTCGTCGTCGAAGTCTTCGTCGTCGTCGTCGAAGTCTTGGTCGTCGTCGTCGAAGTCTTCGTCGTCGTCGTCGAAGTCTTCGTCTTCGTCGTCGAAGTCTTCGTCATCGTCGTCGAAGTCTTCGTCGTCGTCGTCGAAGTCTTCGTCGTCGTCGTCGTCGAAGTCTTCGTCTTCGTCGTCGCCGTAGAAGTCTTCGTCGTCGTCGTCGTCGTCGTCGTCGAAGTCTTCGTCGTTGTCGTCGAACACTTCGTCGTTGTCGTCGAAGTCTTCGTCGTCTTCGTCGTCGTCGTCGAAGTCTTCGTCGTCGTCGTCGAAGTCTTCGTCGTTGTCGTCGAAGTCTTCGTCGTCATCGTCGAACTCTTCGTCTTCTTCGTCGTCGTAGAAGTCTTCATCGTCGTCTTCGTCGTCGAAGTCTTCGTCGTCGTCGTCGAAGTCTTCGTCGTCGTCGTCGAACACTTCGTCATTGTCGTCGAAGTCTTTGTCGTCGTCGTAGTCTTCGTCATCATCGAAGTCTTCGTCATAGACGAAGACTTCGATGACGACGAAGATGACAATGACAATGACGAAGACGAAGACAACAATGACGACGGAAATGACCACGACGATGAAGACGACGACAACGTTTACACCTATGACGACATCTAAGACTTCGACGGCAACGAAGACTTTGACGGCGACGAAGACTTCGACGGCGACGACGACGAAGTCTTCGTCGTCGTCGAAGTCTTCGTTGTCGTCGAAGTCTTTGTCGTCGTCGAAGTCTTCGTCGTCGTCGAAGTCTTCGTCGTCGTCGTCGTCGTCAAAGTCTTCGTCGTCGTCGTCGAAGTCTTCGTCGTCGTCATCGAAGTCTTCGTCGTCGTCGTCGAAGTCTTCGTCGTCGTCGTCGAAGTCTTCGTCGTCGTCGTCCAAGTCTTTGTCGTCGTCGTCCAAGTCTTCATCGTCGAAGTCTTCGTCGTCGAAGTCTTCGTCGTCGAAGTCTTCGTCGTCGAAGTCTTCGTCGTCGAAGTCTTCGTCGTCGAAGACTTCGTCGTCGAAGTCTTCGTCGTCGTTGTCGAAGTCTTAGTCGTCGTCGTCGAAGTCTTCGTCGTCGTCGTCGTCGTCGAAGACTTCGTCGTCGTCGTCCAAGTCTTCGTCGTCGTCGTTCAAGTCTTCGTTGTCGTCGTTGAAGTCTTCGTCGTCGTCGTCGAAGTCTTCGTCGTCGTCGTCGAAGTCTTCGTCGTCGTCGTCGAAGTCTTCGTCGTCGTCGTCGAAGTCTTCGTCGTCGTCGTCAAAGTCTTTGTCGTCGTCGTCGTCGTCGAAGTCTTCGTCGTCGTCGTCCAAGTCTTCGTCGTCGTCGTCCAAATCTTCGTCGTCGTCGTCCAAGTCTTCGTCGTCCAAGTCTTCGTCGTCGAAGTCTTCGTCGTCTAAGTCTTCGTCGTCGTCGTCGAAGTCTTTGTCGTCGTCGTCCAAGTCTTCGTCGTCGTCATCCAAGTCTTCGTCGTCGTCGTCCAAGTCTTCGTCGTCGTCGTCGAAGTCTTCGTCGTCGTCGTCGAAGTCTTCGTCGTCGAAATCTTCGTCGTCGAAGTCTTCGTCGTCGAAATCTTCGTCGTCGAAGTCGAAGTCTTCGTCGTCGTCGTCGAAGTCTTCGTCGTAGTAGTCGAAGTCTTGTCGTCGTCGTCGAAGTCTTCGTCGTCGTAGTCGAAGTCTTCGTCGTCGTCGTCGAAGTTTTCGTCGTCGTAGTCGAAGTCTTCGTCGTCGTCGTCGTCGTCGAAGTCTTCGTCTTCGTCGTCGTCGTCGAAGTTTTCGTCGTCGTAGTCGAAGTCTTCGTCGACGTCGTCGAAGTCTTCGCCTTCGTCGTCATCGTCGAAGTCTTCGTCGCCGTTGTCGAAGTCTTCGTCGTCGTCGTCGAAGTCTTCGTCGTCGAAGACTTCGTCGTCGAAGTCTTCGTCGTCGTCGTCGAAGTCTTCGTCGTCGTCGTCGAAGTCTTCGTCGTCGTCGTCGTCGAAGTCTTTGTCGTCGTCGAAGTCGTCGTCGTCGAAGTCTTCGTCGTCGTCGTCGTCGAAGTCTTTGTCGTCGTCGAAGTCGTCGTTGTCGAAGTCTTCGTCGTCATCGTCGAAGTCTTCGTCGTCATCGTCGAAGTCTTCGTCGTCGTCGTCGAAGTATTCGTCGTCGTCGTCGAAGTCATCGTCGTCATAGTCGAAGACTTCGTCGTCGTGAAGTCTTCGTCGTCGTCGTCGAAGTCTTCTTCGTCGTCATCGAAGTCTTCGTCGTCGTCGTCGAAG
>JBAKBP010010619.1:65000-76821 GCA_037953745.1 Lithodes maja | reverse complement strand
GTATCGGTTTATAGGGGGGGGAGGGTACCGGTTTATAGGGGGGGGAGGGTACCGGTTTATAGGGGGGGAGGGTACCGGTTTATAGGGGGGGGGAGGGTATCGGTTTATAGGGGGGAGGGTACCGGTTTATAGTGGGGGGGAGGGTACCGGTTTATAGGGGGGGGAGGGTACCGGTTTATAGGGGGGGGAGGGTACCGGTTTATAGGGGGGTACCGGTTTATAGGGGGGGAGGGTACCGGTTTATAGGGAGGGGGGAGGGTACCGGTATATAGGGGGGGGGAGGGTACCGGTTTATAGGGGGGGGAGGGTACCGGTTTATAGGGGGGGAGGGTACCGGTTTATAGGGGGGTACCAGTTTATAGGGGGGGGAGGGTACCAGTTTATAGGGGGGTACCGGTTTATAGGGGGAGGGTACCGGTTTATAGGGGGGGGAGGGTACCGGTTTATAGGGGGGGTAGGGTACCGGTTTATAGGGGGTACCGGTTTATAGGGGGGGGGAGGGTACCGGTTTATAGGGGGGTACCGGTTTATAGGGGGGGGGGAGGGTACCGGTTTATAGGGGTGGTACCGGTTTATAGGGGGGGTACCGGTTTATAGGGGGGGTAGGGTACCGGTTTATAGGGGGGGGGGAGGGTACCGGTTTATAGGGGGGGTACCGGTTTATAGGGGGGGAGGGTACCGGTTTATAGGGGGGGGTACCGGTTTATAGGGGGGGAGGGTACCGGTTTATAGGGGGAGGGGGAGGGTACCGGTTTATACTGTATATGTCGTTTTTGTACACCCCATTCTCCCTCATGTTTCGCCCCAATAGTTTTCTGATTTTAAGACGTTCGCCCCATTAGTTTGGTAACTTTAAGACCCTTCGCCCTATTTCTTTGTCCAATATATAAGACCTTTCGCGCCAATTAAATGTTGATTTTATTTCCTGACGAGCGGTAGCGAGTCTGAAATTTCGTTGGAATCGGCCTTCGGCGTGGACATTTATCGACCGAAAAATGTACAGAGTAATCTTGAAGGGTGATGTTGAGGATGTTTTGGGCAAGTGCTATGGAGGCCTTAGGTGGAAACTAAAACAAAAATAAATGAATGGATAAATAGACAAATAAATAAATCCCCTTAAGGGGAGGTTTTTAGTTTGGTCCCTAGATATCCTTCAAGCTTAAGATTACACCCCCTTGAGCCCCTTTCAAGATAAATTTGTAAATTTTCGGTAGAAAAATGTCACGGCCGAAGGCCGGTTCCTCTTAAATTACAGGCTCGCTATCGCTCGCCAGGAAAAAATCGACACCTAAATGGGACGAAAGGTCTTAAAAGTGACATAAATGGGTTGAAAGTTCTTAAAATCGCCAAACTTATGGGGCGAATGTCTTAAAATCTCAAAAGCAAATGGGCTAAACATGAGGGAGAAAGGGGTCAAGAAAAAAAATCCCTCAAGTGCAAATCTCCCCTTAAAAGACTATGCTGTAGAGTGTAGACTATCCCACCTCATCCTTATATAGCTACTGTAGACTATCCCACCTCATCCTTATATAGCTACTGTAGACTATCCCACCTCATCCTTATATAACTACTGTAGACTATCCCACCTCATCCTTATATAGCTACTGTAGACTATCCCACCTCATCCTTATATAGCTACTGTAGACTATCCCACCTCATCCTTATATAGCTACTATAGACTATCCCACCTCATCCTTATATAGCTACTATAGACTATCCCACCTCATCCTTATATAGCTACTATAGACTATCCCACCTCATCCTTATAGCTACTGTAGACTATCCCACCTCATCCTTATATAGCTACTGTAGACTATCCCACCTCATCCTTATATAGCTACTGTAGACTATCCCACCTCATCCTTATATAGCTACTGTAGACTATCCCACCTCATCCTTATATAGCTACTGTAGACTATCCCACCTCATCCTTATATAGCTACTATAGACTATCCCACCTCATCCTTATATAGCTACTATAGACTATCCCACCTCATCCTTATATAGCTACTATAGACTATCCCACCTCATCCTTATAGCTACTGTAGACTATCCCACCTCATCCTTATAGCTACTGTAGACTATCCCACCTCATCCTTATATAGCTACTGTAGACTATCCCACCTCATCCTTATATAACTACTATAGACTATCCCACCTCATCCTTATATAGCTACCACATGTCTTTCCGAAGCTGTTTACAATTGGTTTTAAATGTAGCAGAAATTAACTAAAGAAAACAGAAAGAGTTATAAAATATTCCGTTGTAGTGTTGCCAGCGGGGAGATCTCCACTTGAGGGATTTTTTCTTGACCCCTTTCTCCCTCATGTTTAGCCCCATTGCTTTTGATATTATAAAACGTTTACCCCATTAGTTTAGCGATTTTAAGAACTTTCACCCCATATTAAGACCTTTCGTGCAATTCAGGTGTCGATTTTATCCTGGCGAGCGATAGCGAGCCTGTAATTTAAGAGGAATCGGCCTTCGGCCGGGACATTTTTCTACCGAAAAATGTACAAATTTATCTTGAAAGGGACTCAAGGGGGTGTAATTTTAAGCTTGATGGAGGTCTAGGGAACAAACTAAATACCTCCCCTTAATATCGTAGTTTCAACCAAAAGCCAAAAGTTGTCCCTCCTAAGCTGCAGGCTCGCTATCGCTCGCCCAGAAAACAAAAATCGACATCTGAATGGGGTGAAGCGTCTTACAATCACCCAACTACCGAGACCCGCCTCTATTATGTTCATCTTGAGATATTATTTTGTCCTCCTTCCGTCGTCGCAAGGTTCTCTTTACATCGAGGGAGGACAGGGGTGAGTTTTTGGTCTATATATTAATTTATTCTTATATATTTTAACTTCCTGGCTAGACCTCCATCAAGCTTTAAAAAAACACTTCCTAGACCCCTCTTCAATATACATTTGTACATTATTCGGTAGACAAATTTCCCGGCCGAAGGCCGTCTCTTCTTAAAAATACAGGCTCGCTATCGTTCGCCAGGAAAAAATCGTCACCTAAATGGCACGAAGGGGCTTAAAACTGTCAAGGAAATGGAACGAAAGGTGGTCAAATCTCCAAACTTATAGGCCGAACGTCTTAAAATCTCAAAACAATGGAGCTAAACATGAGGGAGATGGGGGTCCCGAAAAAAACTATATACCTCCCCTTAAGCGAGGAGGGACGCGAGTGTTTGATAGCCACTTATCCGTGAAAGGGCTTTTAGGGTATCTAGCCTCTCTGTGTGTGTGTGTGTGTGTGTGTGTGTGTGTGTGTATTGGTGTGTGTGGGGGGGGGGGGGGGTGCTGTGTTGTGTGGGTTGAGTTGGGTGTGTGCTGTGTCTAAGAATGCGCGTGTGTGTGTGTGCTGTGGAGTGTGCGCGCGCGTGTGTGTGTGTGTGTGTGTGTGTTTGTCAGTGTGATCATTTTCAACCTTGGAGGTGAAGAGGCTTTGGATAACACGATTTTTTTTTTTTTTTTTTTTTTAACATACACACAACTCATCTTTACATTCCAGTATTGTACTGTTTAAGGGGAAATGGTTGCCCTTCTCCCTCATGTTTGGCCTCATTAATTTTCAAATGTTATGACGTTCGGCCCATTAGTCAGGCGATTTTAAGACTTTTCACCCTATTTCTCTGTCAATATTAAGACCTTTCCTACCATTCAGGTGTCGATTTTAGTCCTGGCTAGCGATAGTGAGACTGTAATTTAGGAGCAACCGGCCTTCGGCTGGGACTTTTTTTTATACCGACAAATGTACAACACTATCTAGGGAAATGTTGGGGATGTTTTTTAAGCTTGATGGATGTCTACAGTAGGGAGGAAAATAATAATAATATAAAATAAATCAATAAATCGATAAATAACTGAACCCCCCCCCCCCCCCTTAATCAGTACACCATCTGACATATTCCAACATACGACATTTTATCCTGCAGCTCAAGTTACATTATTATTAACATTAATTGTGTTGGTGGTGTAATGGTTTAGATGCTTATGTTCTGGGTGTGGTGTCCCGAATGTTGGAATCCCGGGAGGACCATATGCTTTCATTAGTTTATTCAAGTGCATTGGGGTTTGTCATTGATGATTAATGTTAAGAACGGGGTGTTACTTAATAGGTTGTAATGACACATTCACAAACACGATCACGTCATTATTTTTATTTTGTTTTTACGATTAAGCATGTTTTCTTTATTAATATGAAGGAGCCATTACATTAAATGATTACACATGAAACTATTGTTTTATCATACTCTCCTTTTCTCTCTTTCCCTGGCTTGTATCCATTCGGCCCCATTCAGCCAACTGTTTTAAGACGTTTATCCCCTTCCAGGTGTCGATTTCTTCCTGGCGAGCGATATCGAGCCAGCATTGTATGGAGAAATCCGGCTTCGCCGGAGAAATTTTTCTATCTATCGACTATAGTCAACTAATATTATTCGATATATTTAAGGGAGCCCACCTCGCTTGTTTTCTCTTTCTCTCCCTCTCTCTTTGGCTTGTATCCATTTGGCCCCATTCAGACTACTGTTTTAAGACGTTTACCCCAATCCATGCGTCAATATTTTCCTAGCGAACGGTAGCGAGCCAGCATATATATATTTTTGTTTTTACAGCAAGCTAAATTTGTAAATTTTTCGATAGAAAAATTTCTCCGGCGAAGCCGGATTTCTCCTTACAATTCTGGCTCGCTATCGCTCGCCAGGAAGAAATCGACACATGGATGGGGATAAACGTCTTAAAACAGTTGGCTGAATGGGGCCGAATGGATACAAGCCAGAGAAAGAGAGAAAAGGACAGAAATAACAAAAAGCAGGTCACCCCCCTTAAATATCTCGAATAATATAAGTCAATTATTCTCCTTTCCTCTTCAATTGGCGATACATTGAATCCCTTAGCAGCTAATGTTTCGATACTTAATGGGTCAATGGGAAACTACTGTGTCTCTGCATCATACTAAGACCAAGTTTATATAATTTGCACCATATTTCACTACAAAGTCTAGCAAACAACTGCAAAATCTTGATGGGAACTTTTAAATTTATCTTCAGTTGAAAAGAATCAACTTATAGTAAACCCCAAGGGTGTTTGCGAGGTGTTGTTTATTTTTAACAACTTCTGAATGAGCTAACTCTCATATGCAAGTAACTAAACACTTAATATTAAACACAAACTGAAATGACGAATCTGTCCTATCTATTTTTAAAGAAGGATTGATATAATACATATGATATGCGTTCAGTACAATAGCGGTACGCTCATGTGTAATATATATATATATATATATATATATATATATATATATATATATATATATATATATATATATATATATATATATATATAAAAAGATAGATAGATAGAGAGAGAGAGATGAAATTCAGGTGTTATGAAATTCGAGTGGCTGAAATAGTGTGTTTGTGCTAAGCTTGCCAGAGAACAGCTAAATTACGTCTCCAACATGGCAGGGGTAAATGTCAGATGTCACCCTCACAGCTTACACTATTATTTGGCCTACAGTCGCAAACCTAAATTACGGTGACCGGACAACTCAACCAGTAGACCATTCCAACCAGTAGCTCTCAACCAGTACCAAGTCAACCAATATAGTTAGGTTAGGCTAGGTTAGTACTATATTTTGGCACTGGTTTGGTTGGTCTTGGTTGATTTGGCACTGGTTGAGAGCTACTGGTTGAAATGGTCTACTGGTTGAGATGTCCGGGAACACTAAATTACTCTCTGACTAACCTGAAAATAATATTGATGTTTTCAAAGACGTAAATTGTGCCAGACTTGCAACGAAAATGGTCATCCCGAACTAAGAAAAGTGTTGAGGGACTATTGATCTGAATATGTCTTGGCTTTAAGGGGAAATATCGACTTGAGGTATTTTTTTCTGGACCCCTTCCTCCCTCATGTTTAGCCCCATTGCTTTTGATATTTTAAGACGTTCGCCCCATAATTAAGAACTTTCGCCCCATTTCTGTCAATTTTAAGACCTTTCATGCAATTTAGGTGTCGATTTTTTCCTGGCGAGCGATAGCGAGCCTGTAATTTAAGAGGAACCGGCCTTTGGCCGGGAAATTTTTCTACCGAAAAATGTACACATTTATCTTGAAAGGGGGCCTAGAGAGGGTGTAATGTTAAGCTTGATGGAGGTCTAGGGAACTAACTCAAAACCTCTCCTTAAGGAGTTATGTTGTTTGTGTACGAAAGCAAACATGGATAAAAATAGGTCTCACTCTCTCTCTCACTCACTCACTCTCACTCTCTCTCATAGACAAATTAACTCTCGGCTTACCCTGATCCCTTCGTCCATGTGTTGTGTCTGGCAATCATTACATAATGTTATTTATATTAGGAAGTGTTTGTGAGACTCAAAAGGATAACGGAGATGGAGTTTATCCCTTTAAGGGGAGATTTCCACCTGGAGGATTTTTTTCTGGACCCCTTTCTCCCTCATGTTTAGCCCCATTGCTTTTGAGCTTTTAAGACGTTCGCCCCATTAGTTTGGCGATTTTAAGAACCCTCGTCCCATTTCTGTCAATTTTAAGACCATTCGTGCCATTTAGGTGTCGATTTTTTCCTGGCGAGCGATAGCGAGCCTGTAATTTAAGGGGAATCGGCCTTCGGCCGGGACATTTTTCTATCGAAAAATGTACAAGTTTATCTTGAAAGGGGGTCTAGGGGGAGTAATTTTAAGTTTGATGGAAGTCTAGGGAATCAACTAAAAACCTCCCCTTTAATAAGTAGCGATGATTCACTTCTTGTATAAGTTCCTCTAACGCCAGTCAGAGGGAAGTGGAGATATGTGGATGTACGGTCGCGCTAATAAGTCATGTCCCAGCTGTCATTACATTTAGCTTCATCTGTGCTGTATTAATGTCTGTTAGATGTTGAATAGGGTGGGTAAGTGTAGGATACAGTATATTATATATATCGACACAGTTGCTTAGAAATATATTGAGCTTAGAGTGATTTTTAAATAAATCTGAAGTCTAGTTAATTTTAGCATCATAGTATTCAGCTTTTGGTAATTTAATCAAATAAATATATAAGTGATAAACACACACACACACACACACACACACACACACACACACACACACACACACACACACACACACATATTGGCAAATTTACTCCAGTTCTGGTAATTCCATATGAAATCATGTAATGCTTCTAAAATTACATATTCGGTCTAACCACATCAATCATTTCTCCATGTCCGGCCACGCATACGCTCACACACACACGCACACACATACACTCACGCACAGACACACCCCCACACACACACACACACATATACTCACACACATACACACACACATATACTCACACATATACACACACACACGTATACACACACATACACACACACCGTACGATACAGGTGTCAAACTGAGTAACATACATTCACACACACACACACATACACACTCACACATACACACTCACACACACACACACACACACAGCCCGTAGCCTAGTAGGTAGAGCTCTCGTCTCACACACGAGGGGTCGGGGGTTCAATCCCCGGCCGGGCGGAGACAAATTGGGCTTGTCTCCTTTCATGTGTTAGCCTCAGTTCACCTAGCTGTAAATAGGTACCTGGAATAAGTGGACGACGTTGTGACGTCCAATCTGGGGTTGGCAAAAATGGTACAAGGCGAGATGGGTATCATATGGTTCACCTAAGCTGATGGCTACCTAAGCCTTCGGGCGAGACGGTACCGTCTATAGTGAGAATGGTACCATACAGATCCACCCTAAGCCTTCGTTTCCGATGTCGCCAATTGGCTAAATACAGACTACACACACATCCACAGCCATTCCAACAGTACATAAAACACTTAACATGCATTCACGCAATACATTCCCAGTTAAGGAGGCGCGATAATAATGAGCTTAGCTCGCATTGCGTGGATTCCCCTTGACGAACAAGTAACTGAGTAACTGAGTAACTGAGTAACACACACGTATACACACACATACACACACACCGTACGATACAGGTGTCAAACTGAGTAACTGAGTAACATACATTCACACACACACACACTTACACACTCACACATACACACTCACACACACACACACACACGTATAAACACACACACGTACACACACACACACCATACGATACAGGTGTCAAACTGAGTAACTGAGTAACATACACTCACACACACACACACACACTTACACACACACTCACACATACACACTCACACACACACACACACACACACACACGTATACACACACACACACACACACACACACACACACACACGTATACACACACACACACACACATACACACACATACACACACACGTACACACACACACACACACACATATTACACCATACGATAATGATGTACAGTCGAGGTTGATAAGTGTTGTCAGATATTTCACAAAGTTTCGGACACTGACTAATACTCTGAGGGATAAGCACTTTTCCCAGTAACTATAAAGATACCAATAACACTTGTTGAGCGAAAACCACTGGAATCTATGACAACACCCAAAAACCCCGATTGTCCATGCTGTAAACACCCACATAGTCATATTCATATATGAATAATTTCATTTAGTATTATGTATGTACGGTTTTCAAAAATACATATTTATGAAACGCTTTGTATTTCATAATGTAGACTTACTTATAGAAACATGCTTAGTTACGTAGCTCAGTATAAATCATGGTTTTCAAACAATGACTATTATATCGCAGCCATTGATTTCCGCTGACAGACACATTTATCATCGTTGCAAACACTATTGAGGTACAATGTAAATTCCTCTATTTATGTATTTCATAGATATTAAGGGGAGATATCCACTTGAGGGATTTTTTTCTTGACTCCTTTCTCCCTCATGTTTAGCCCCATTGTTTTCCTAATGTTAAGACGTTCGACCCCTTATTTTGACGATTTTAAGAACTTGCAACCCATTTCTGTCAATTTTAAGACCTTTCGTGCCATTTAGGTGTCGAATTTATCCTGGCGAGCGATAGCGAGCCTGTAATTTAAGAGGAACCGGCTTTCAGCCGGGACATTTTTCTACCGAAAAATGTACAAATTTATCTTGAAAGGGGCTCAAGGGGGTGTAATCTTAAGCTTGAAGGATATCTAGGGACCAAACTAAAACCCTCCCCTTAATGAAGCTTGCATTACATAACCATCTAAAGCCGGTATCACACGAGAGCTGTTATGGTCAACATTCGATGATCAACATTTTGCTGGCAACATTTACGGAATATTTGGCACTGGTATCGGAAACTAAACTGATGGTAGATGATTTCAGGTAACCGACATATATTAACATGTTAACCTCATAAGCTGCCAGACCAGTGTTGAGGATAAATGTTGAGGGGGAAAGCGCTCGTGTGATACCGGCTTACCACGTTAGTATTCAGTATTTGTGTAAAAAAAAATTAATTTGCCAGACGAGTTTAAATGGCCGCAATCTATGTCATAAACAAGGATCACAGTGTTGGTGGTGTAATGGTTTAGATGCTTATGTTCTGGGTGTAGTGTCCCGAGTTCGAATCCCGGGAGGACCATATGCTTTCCTTAGGTTATTGAAGTGCATTGGGGTTTGTAATTGATGATTAATGTTAAGAACGGGGTGTTACTTAAGGGGAGGTTTTTAGTTGGTTCCCTAGACCTCCATCAAGCTTAAAATTACTCCCCCTAAACACTCTTTCAAGATAAATGTGTACATTTTTCGGTAGAAAAATTTACCGGCGTTCCTCTTAAATTACAGGCTCGCTATCGCTCGCCAGGAAAAAATCTACACCTAAATGGCACGAAAGGTCTTAAAATTGACAGAAACGGGGCGAGAGTTCTTAAAATCGCCAAACTAATGGGGCGAACGCCTTAAAATCTCAAAAACAACGGGGCTAAAGATGAGGGAGAAAGGGGTCCAGAAAAAAATCCTTCAGGTGGAAATCTCCCCCTTAACATTCACTATACTATAATGCCATTATGGTATATTGCCATTATGGTATATTGCCATTATGGTATATTGCCATTATGGTATATTGCCATTATGGTATATTGCCATTATGGTATATTGCCATTATGGTATATTGCCATTATGGTATATTGCCATTATGGTATATTGTGTTTTCTCTGTCTGGGTTAACGATAAACAAAAAATAAAACTATTTTTCGGTAGTTGATTCAGCAACCTCTCTCTCTCTCTCTCTCTCTCTCTCTCTCTCACTCTCTCTCTCTCTCTCTCTCTCTCTGTTAGTTGATTGTATTATAGTTGCATTTTTCAAACATCAATAGTTCATGATTTAACCCTTTCACGCATTTATGACGCAGAGGTTGCCAGATTAGCCATAAGAAATAGAGTTCTCTCACTCTTATAATTACCTCTCCAAAATTAGTTTTCTGCCCACAGCTAACTCAAAGACAACTGCAGAGGTTGAAGTAACTAAACTAAAGGTTTCTAAATACCCCTGATGGTAACAAAGGCTTTAAAGTATCCCTAATAGGCTCAACACAGCTAACTCAAAGACAACTGCAGAGGTTGAAGTGACTAAACTAAAGGTTTCTAAATACCCCTGATGGTAACAAAGGCTTTAAAGTATCCCTAATAGGCTCAACACAGCTAACTCAAAGACAACTGCAGAGGTTGAAGTAACTAAACTAAAGGTTTCTAAATACCCCTGATGGTAACAAAGGCTTTAAAGTATCCCCAATACGCTCAACACAGCTAACTCAAAGACAACTGCAGTGGTTGAAGTAACTAAACTAAAGGTTTCTAAATACCCCTGATGGTAACAAAGGCTTTAAAGTATCCCTAATAGGCTCAACACAGCTAACTCAAAGACAACTGCAGAGGTTGAAGTAACTAAACTAAAGGTTTCTAAATACCCCTGATGGTAACAAAGGCTTTAAAGTATCCCTAATAGGCTCAACACAGCTAACTCAAAGACAACTGCAGAGGTTGAAGTAACTAAACTAAAGGTTTCTAAATACCCCTGATGGTAACAAAGGCTTTAAAGTATCCCCAATAGGCTCAACACAGCTAACTCAAAGACAACTGCAGAGGTTGAAGTAACTAAACTAAAGGTTTCTAAATACCCCTGATGGTAACAAAGGCTTTAAAGTATCCCCAATAGGCTCAACACAGCTAACTCAAAGACAACTGCAGAGGTTGAAGTAACTAAACTAAAAGTTTCAAAATACCCCTGATGGTAACAAAGGCTTTAAAGTATCCCCAATAGGCTCAACACAGCTAACTCAAAGACAACTGCAGAGGTTGAAGTAACTAAACTAAAGGTTTCTAAATACCCCTGATGGTAACAAAGTCTTTAAAGTATCCCCAATAGGCTCAACAGAGCTAACTCAAAGACAACTGCAGAGGTTGAAGTAACTAAACTAAAGGTTTCTAAATACCCCTGATGGTAACAAAGGCTTTAAAGTATCCCCAATAGGCTCAACACAGCTAACTCAAAGACAACTGCAGAGGTTGAAGTAACTAAACTAAAGGTTTCTAAATACCCCTGATGGTAACAAAGGCTTTAAAGTATCCCCAATAGGCTCAACACAGCTAACTCAAAGACAACTGCAGAGATTGAAGTAACTAAACTAAAGGTTTCTAAATACCCCTGATGGTAACAAAGGCTTTAAAGTATCCCCAATAGGCTCAACACAGCTAACTCAAAGACAACTGCAGAGGTTGAAGTAACTAAACTAAAGGTTTCTAAATACCCCTGATGGTAACAAAGGCTTTAAAGTATCCCCAATAGGCTCAACACAGCTAACTCAAAGACAACTGCAGAGGTTGAAGTA
>JBAKBP010010619.1:0-60000 GCA_037953745.1 Lithodes maja | reverse complement strand
TAAAGAACAATCGGATAGGGAGGTAAAAATACAGCCAGCAAAATAATGAATGGAGGTGATGATTATATTATATGTAATAATATTTAAATATTATTATTATTAATATTAGTAGTAGTAGTAGTAGTAGTAGTAGTAGTGGTAGCAGTAACAGCAGTAGTACATATCATTCTTTGTATAGATAGTTGGAGCTAGTCTAGACTACTGGAGGAGAACAATATTTATACAATTGGATGCATCAATTTGTATCCACTCACAATGGTCTAATTGGAAGGAAAAATAGTATGGCTGAATTAGAAGCGTAGTTTTAATGCACTAGATAATCCATATGTTTAACCCCTTCTGTACCGGCGACGACGTTTTCATTATATTCTGGCAAATATTAAACGATTGTATTCAGCATAGTAAGGACGTCTTCCAATGAAAAGGCTACACCCCATCTCAAATTAATCCTTTTTGCTACCAAATATCCTTCCTAAGCAACATAAAATCGCTTAAATGTAGCTCTAATCAAATACAAATACGTTGCCGGTACAGAAGGGGTTAATTAATGCATACATACCGAATTACCCTTATAAGTCAATCATACTATATATATTTTCATACACAAAGTTACGGAGTTGATGCAAATTCATGTGGCAAATTTTACCTCTGATTAGCGATATATACATATTGGTTCAAGAGACTTTTTTTTTACTGAAAGAGTGAAACATGTACCAGAATTTCGCTTTGTAGCAGAATACTTTGCTGGCAAATCAAATATAATCATAGATGAAATTCGAAAGCATCCGAGATAAATCAGAGGATGAACTGCCTCGTATGTATATATATATATATATATATATATATATATATATATATATATATATGTGTGTGTGTGTGTGTTTGTGTGTGTGTGTGTGCGTGTGTGTGTGTGTGTGTGTGTATCAGACATACTACATATTATGACTTTTTGTTTTCGGACGATGGAGTTCATCTGAACCAGGTGGGAGCAGTACGTTTTGGGCGTCTTCTTAACGATGCAGTGAAGGATTTTCGGAGAAGAAATCGACTCAACACAGGACAACCAGGAAGGAAGACCGAAGACTGCGAGGACGGGGACCTGCGAAGGAGTAAAATGCTAATCCGTCAAGAACCCGGAATTTGGATAAAGCTCCATCAACAAGGCCCAAATCCAAAACCGCCAGGGATAACGACCGAGGACCGAGGACAGCCATGGACGTAAATGTAGATCTAACCAGAAACAAAAATTCGATTAAAGAGCGTTCTGTGAGTTCTAAAACTACAACTTTAAAGGTTTTCCATGCAAGCGCTTACAGAAAATTATGACGTAATTAGCATAACAGAATCTTGCCTCAATACAGAAGACAGAGACTTTTTAACAGAGTTTTCACTTTCCAGTTATATAACACTTGAAAAAAGACGAATTAATAGTGGATTGTGTTGAGGATTGTGGATAGGGTCTGGAGCCACAATATAATTAGCTTACTATATGAGGTCTAACCGGTATGGAGGTCACAAAATTGACATTGGGGTACACTGTACCGGCTATGGTACACCAGGTACTCGTTATATTAATAGTGGATTGTGTTGAGGGTTGGGGATAGGGTCTGGAGCCACAATATCATTAGCTTGCTATATAAGATCTGCCCGGTATGGAGGTCACAATATTGACAAAGGGGTACACTGTACCGGCTATGGTACACCAGGTACTCATTATATTAATAGTGGATTGTGTTGAGGTTTGTGGACGTCTGGAGCCATAATATCATTAGCTTGCTATGTAAGGTCTAACCGGTATGGAGGTCACAATATTGACATAGGGGTACACTGTACCGGCTATGGTACACCAGGTACTCGTTATATTAATAGTGGATTATGTTGAGGGTTGTGGATAGGGTCTGGAGCCATAATATCATTAGCTTGCTATGTAAGGTCTAACCGGTATGGAGGTCACAATATTGACATAGGGGTACACTGTACCGGCTATGGTACACCAGGTACTCGTTACATTAATAGTGGATTGTGTTGAGGGTTGTGAATAAAGTCTGGAGCCACAATATCGTTAGCTTGCTATGTAAGGTCTGACCGGTATGGAGGTCACAATATTGACATAGGGGTACACTGTACCGGCTATGGTACAACAGGTACTCGTTATATTAATAGTAGATTGTGTTGAGGGTTGTGGATAGGGTCTGGATCCACAATATCATTAGCTTGTTATGTAAGGACTGACCGGTATGGAGGTCACAATATTGACATAGGGGCACACTGTACCGGCTATGGTACACCAGGTACTCATTATATTAATAGTGGATTGTGTTGAGGATTGTGGATAGGGTCTGGAGCCGCAATATAATTAGCTTGCTATATGAGGTCTGACCAGTATGGAGGTCACAATATTGACATAGGGGTACACTGTACCGGCTATGGTACACCAAGTACTCGTTATATTAATAGTGGATTGTGTTGAGGGTTGTGGATAGGGTCTGGAGCCACAATATCATTAGCTTGTTATGTACGGTCTGACCGGTATGGAGGTCACAATATTGACATAGGGGTACACTGTACCGGCTATGGTACACCAAGTACTCGTTATATTAATAGTGGATTGTGTTGAGGGTTGTGGATAGGGTCTGGAGCCACAATATCATTAGCTTGCTATGTAAGGTCTGACCGGTATGTAGTTCACAATATTGACATAGGGGTACACTGTACCGGCTATGGTACACCAGGTACTCGTTATATTAATAGTGGATTGTGTTGAGGGTTGGGGATAGGGTCTGGAGCAACAATATCATTAGCTTGCTATATAAGATCTGACCGGTATGGAGGTCACAATATTGACAGAGGGGTACACTGTACCGGCTATGGTACACCAGGTACTCGTTATATTAATAGTCGATTGTGTTGAGGGTTGTGGATAGGGTCTGGAGCCATACTATCATTAGCTTGCTATGTAAGGTCTGACCGGTATGGAGGTCACAATATTGACATAGGGGTACACTGTACCGGCTATGGTACACCAGGTACACGTTATATTAATAGTGGATTGTGTTGAGGGTTGTAGATAGGGTCTGGAGCCATAATATCATTAGCTTGCTATGTAAGGTCTGACCGGTATGGAGGTCACAATATTGACATAGGGGTACACTGTACCGGCTATGGTACACCAGGTACTCGTTATATTAATAGTGGACTGTGTTGAGGGTTGTGGATAGGGTCTGGAGCCACAATATCATTAGCTTTCTATATGAGGTCTGACCGGTATGGAGGTCACAATATTGACATAGGGGTACACTGTACCGGCTATGGTACACCAGGTACACGTTATAATAATAGTGGATTGTGTTGAGGGTTGGGGATAGGGTCTGGAGACATAATATCATTAGCTTGCTATGTAAGGTCTGACCGGTATGGAGATCACAATAGTGACACAGGGGTACACTGTACCGGCTATGGTACACCAAGTACTCGTTATATTAATAGTGGATTGTGTTGAGGGTTGTGGATAGGGTCCATAGCCACAATATTATTAGCTTGCTATGTAAGGTCTAACCGGTATGGAGGTCACAATATTGACAGAGGGGTACAATGTACCGGCTATGGTACACCAGGTACTCGTTATATTAATAGTGGATTGTGCTGAGGGTTGTGGATAGGGTCTGGAGCCACAATATAATTAGCTTGCTATATGAGGTCTGACCGGTATGACGGTCACAATTTTGACATAGGGGTACACTGTACCGGCTATGGTACACCGAGTACTCGTTATATTAATAGTGGACTGTGTTGAGGGTTGTGGATAGGATCTGGAGCCACAATGCCATTAGCTTGCAATGTAAGGTCTAACCGGTATGGAGGTCACAATATTGACAGAGGGGTACACTGTACCGGCTATGGTACACCAGGTACTCGTTATATTAATAGTGGATTGTGTTGAGGGTTGTGGATAGGGTCTGGAACCATAATATCAATAGCTTGCTATGTAAGGTCTGACCGGTATGGAGGTCACAATATTAACATAGTGGTACACTGTACCGGCTATGGTACACCAGGTACTCGTTATATTAATAGTGGATTGTGTTGAGGGTTGTGGATAGGGTCTGGAGCCACAATATCATTAGCTTGCTATATAAGGTCTGACCGGTATGGAGGTTACAATATTGACATAGGGTACACTGTACCGGCTATGGTACACCAGGTACTCGTTATATTAATAGTGGATTGTGTTGAGGGTTGTGGATAGGGTCTGGAGCCACAATATCATTAGCTTGCTATATGAGGTCTGACCGGTATGGGGGTCACAATATTGACATAGGGGTACACTGTACCGGCTATGGTACACCAAGTACACGTTATATTAATAGTGGATTAAGTTGAGGGTTGTGGATAGGGTCTGGAACCACAATATTATTAGCTTGTTAAAGAAGGTCTAACCGGTATGGAGGTCACAATATTGACATAAGGGTACACTGTACCGGCTATGGTACACCAGGTACACGTTATATTAATAGTGGATTGTGTTGAGGGTTGTAGATAGGGTCTGGAGCCATAATATCATTAGCTTGCTATGTAAGGTCTGACCGGTGTGGAGGTCACAATATTGACATAGGGGTACACTGTACCGGCTATGGTACACCAGGTACTCGTTATATTAATAGTGGATTGTGTTGAGGGTTGTGGATAGGGTCTGGAGCCACAATATCATTAGCTTGCTATATGAGGTCTGACCGGTATGGAGGTCACAATATTGACATAGGGGTACACTGTATCGGCTATGGTACACCAGGTACTCGTTATATTAATAGTGGACTGTGTTGAGGGTTGGGGATAGGGTCTGGAGCCACAATATCATTAGCTTGCTATATGAGGTCTGACTGGTATGGAGGTCACAATATTGACATAGGGGTACACTGTACCGGCTATGGTACACCAGGTACTCGTTATATTAATATTGGATTGTGTTGAGGGTTGTGGATAGGATCTGGAGCCACAATATCATTAGCTTGCTATGTAAGGTCTAATCGGTATGGAGGTCACAATATTGACATATGGGTACACTGTACCGGCTATGGTACACAAGGTACTCGTTATATTAATAGTGGATTGTGTTGAGGGTTGTGGATAGGGTCTGGAGCCACAATATCATTAGCTTGTTATGTAAGGTCTGACCGGTATGGAGGTCACAATATTGACATAGGGGTACATTGTACCGGCTATGGTACACCAAGTACTCGTTATATTAATAGTGGATTGTGTTGAGGGTTGTGGATAGGGTCTGCAGCCACAATATTATTAGCTTGCTATGTAAGGTCTAACTGGTATGGAGGTCACAATAATGACATAAGGGTACACTGTACCGGCTATGGTACACCAGGTACTCGTTATATTAATTGTGGATTGTGTTGAGGGTTGTGGATAAGGTCTGGAGCCACAATATAATTAGCTTGCTATATAAGGTCTGACCGGTATGGAGGTCACAATATTGACATAGGGGTACACTGTACCGGCTATGGTACACCAGGTACTCGTTATGTTAATAGTGGATTGTGTTGAGGGTTGTGGATAGGGTCTAGAGCCACAATATCATTAGCTTGCTATATAAGGTTTAACCGGTATGGAGGTCACAATATTGACATAGGGGTACATTGTACCGGCTATGGTACACCAGGTACTCGTTATATTAATAGTGGATTGTGTTGAGGGTTGTGGATAGGGTCTGGAGCCACAATATCATTAGCTTGCTATATAAGGTCTAACCGGTATGGAGGTCACAATATTGACATAGGGGTACACTGTACCGGCTATGGTACACCAAGTACTCGTTATATGAATAGTGGATTGTGTTGAGGGTTGTAGATAGTGTCTGGAGCCACTATATCATTAGCTTGCTATATGAGGTCTGACCGGTATGGAGGTCACAATATTGACATAGGGGTACACTGTACCGGCTATGGTACACCAGGTACTTGTGATATTAATAGTGGATTGTGTTGAGGGTTGTGGATAGGGTCTGGAACCATAATATCATTATCTTGCTATGTAAGGTCTAACCGGTATGGAGGTCACAATATTGACATAGGGGTACACTGTACCGGCTATGGTACACCAGGTACTGTTATATTAATAGAGGATTGTGTTGAGGGTTGTGGATAGGGTCTGGAGCCACAATATCATTAGCTTGCTATATGAGGTCTGACCGGTATGGAGGTCACAATATTGACATAGGGGTACACTGTACCGGCTATGGTACACCAGGTACTCGTTATATTAATAGTGGATTGTGTTGAGGGTTGGGGATAGGGTCTGGAGCCATAATATCATTAGCTTGCTAAGTAAGGTCTGACCGGTATGGAGGTCACAATATTGACATAGGGGTACACTGTACCGGCTATGGTACACCAGGTACTCGTTATATTAATAGTGGATTGTGTTGAGGGTTGTGGATAGGGTCTGGAGCCATAATATCATTAGCTTGCTATGTAAGGTCTGACCGGTATGGAGGTCACAATATTGACATAGTGGTACACTGTACCGGCTATGGTACACCAGGTACTCGTTATATTAATAGTGGATTGTGTTGAGGGTTGTGGATAGGGTCTGGAGCCACAATATCATTAGCTTGCTATAATTATAAGGTCTGACCGGTATGGAGGTTACAATATTGACATAGGGGTACACTGTACCGGCTATGGTACACCAGGTACTCGTTATATTAATAGTGGATTGTGTTGAGGGTTGTGGATAGGGTCTGGAGCCACAATATCATTAGCTTGCTATATGAGGTCTGACCGGTATGGGGGTCACAATATTGACATAGGGGTACACTGTACCGGCTATGGTACACCAGGTACACGTTATATTAATAGTGGATTAAGTTTAGGGTTGTGGATAGGGTCTGGAGCCACAATATCATTAGCTTGCTATAGAAGGTCTAACCGGTATGGAGGTCACAATATTGACATAGGGGTACACTGTACCGGCTATGGTACACCAGGTACACGTTATATTTATAGTGGATTGTGTTGAGGGTTGTAGATAGGGTCTGGAGCCATAATATCATTAGCTTGCTATCTAAGGTCTCACCAGTGTGGAGGTCACAATATTGACATAGGGGTACACTGTACCGGCTATGGTACACCAGGTACTCGTTATATTAATAGTGGACTGTGTTGAGGGTTGGGGATAGGGTCTGGAGCCACAATATCATTAGCTTGCTATATGAGGTCTGACCGGTATGGAGGTCACAATATTGACATAGGGGTACACTGTACCGGCTATGGTACACCAGGTACTCGTTATATTAATAGTGGATTGTGTTGAGGGTTGTGGATAGGGTCTGGAGCCACAATATCATTAGCTTGCTATATAAGGTCTAACCGGTATGGAGGTCACAATATTGACATAGGGGTACACTGTACCGGCTATGGTACACCAAGTACTCGTTATATGAATAGTGGATTGTGTTGAGGGTTGTAGATAGTGTCTGGAGCCACTATATCATTAGCTTGCTATATGAGGTCTGACCGGTATGGAGGTCACAATATTGACATAGGGGTACACTGTACCGGCTATGGTACACCAGGTACTTGTGATATTAATAGTGGATTGTGTTGAGGGTTGTGGATAGGGTCTGGAACCATAATATCATTAGCTTGCTATGTAAGGTCTAACCGGTATGGAGGTCACAATATTGACATAGGGGTACACTGTACCGGCTATGGTACACCAGGTACTGTTATATTAATAGAGGATTGTGTTGAGGGTTGTGGATAGGGTCTGGAGCCACAATATCATTAGCTTGCTATATGAGGTCTGACCGGTATGGAGGTCACAATATTGACATAGGGGTACACTGTACCGGCTATGGTACACCAGGTACTCGTTATATTAATAGTGGATTGTGTTGAGGGTTGGGGATAGGGTCTGGAGCCATAATATCATTAGCTTGCTAAGTAAGGTCTGACCGGTATGGAGGTCACAATATTGACATAGGGGTACACTGTACCGGCTATGGTACACCAGGTAATCGTTATATTAATAGTGGATTGTGTTGAGGGTTGTGGATAGGGTCTGGAGCCATAATATCATTAGCTTGCTATGTAAGGTCTGACCGGTATGGAGGTCACAATATTGACATAGTGGTACACTGTACCGGCTATGGTACACCAGGTACTCGTTATATTAATAATGGATTGTGTTGAGGGTTGTGGATAGGGTCTGGAGCCACAATATCATTAGCTTGCTATAATTATAAGGTCTGACCGGTATGGAGGTTACAATATTGCCATAGGGGTACACTGTACCGGCTATGGTACACCAGGTACTCGTTATATTAATAGTGGATTGTGTTGAGGGTTGTGGATAGGGTCTGGAGCCACAATATCATTAGCTTGCTATATGAGGTCTGACCGGTATGGGGGTCACAATATTGACATAGGGGTACACTGTACCGGCTATGGTACACCAGGTACACGTTATATTAATAGTGGATTAAGTTTAGGGTTGTGGATAGGGTCTGGAGCCACAATATCATTAGCTTGCTATAGAAGGTCTAACCGGTATGGAGGTCACAATATTGACATAGGGGTACACTGTACCGGCTATGGTACACCAGGTACACGTTATATTTATAGTGGATTGTGTTGAGGGTTGTAGATAGGGTCTGGAGCCATAATATCATTAGCTTGCTATCTAAGGTCTCACCGGTGTGGAGGTCACAATATTGACATAGGGGTACACTGTACCGGCTATGGTACACCAGGTACTCGTTATATTAATAGTGGACTGTGTTGAGGGTTGGGGATAGGGTCTGGAGCCACAATATCATTAGCTTGCTATATGAGGTCTGACCGGTATGGAGGTCACAATATTGACATAGGGGTACACTGTATCGGCTATGGTACACCAGGTACACGTTATAATAATAGTGGATTGTGTTGAGGGTTGGGGATAGGGTCTGGAGCCATAATATCATTAGCTTGCTATGTAAGGTCTGACCGGTATGGAGGTCACAATATTGACATAGGGGTACACTGTACCGGCTATGGTACACCAGGTACTCGTTTTATTAATAGTGGACTGTGTTGAGGGTTGGGGATAGGGTCTGGAGCCACAATATCATTAGCTTGCTATATGAGGTCTGACCAGTATGGAGGTCACAATATTAGCATAGGGGTACACTGTATTGACTATGGTACACCAGGTACACGTTATAATAATAGTGGATTGTGTTGAGGGTTGGGGATAGGGTCTGGAGCCATAATATCATTAGCTTGCTATGTAAGGTCTGACTGGTATGGAGGTCACAATGTTGACATAGGGCTACACTGTACCGGTTATGGTTCACCAGGTACTCGTTATATTAATAGTGGATTGTGTTGAGGGTTGTGGATAGGGTCTGAAGCCATAATATCATTAGCTTGCTATGTAAGGTCTGACCGGTATGGAGGTCACAATATTGACATAGGGGTACACTGTACCGGCTATGGTACACCAGGTACTCGTTTTATTAATAGTGGACTGTGTTGAGGGTTGTGGATAGGGTCTGGGGCCACAATATCATTAGCTTGCTATATGAGGTCTGACCGGTATGGAGGTCACAATATTGACATAGGGGTACACTGTACCGGCTATGGTACACCAGGTACTCGTTATAATAATAGTGGATTGTGTTGAGGGTTGGGGATAGGGTCTGGAGACATAATATCATTAGCTTGCTATGTAAGGTCTGACCGGTATGGGGGTCACAATATTGACATAGGGGTACATTGTACCCCTCCATGTCAACTGTTGTGGTTGTTCATGCATTTATGTGAATACAACGTAGTTTTCGTAATGTTGTCAGGTTGTATATCTAGAGATATTTGGATGGTTTTGACAACATAGTAGAATACGTTGTAGTAGTTAATGATATTTTGGTCTATATTCGTCATCCTACAACATTCTGTATTATAGTCCGGCGACCTTTATGGTTGTTTACGCATTTACGTGAATACAACGTATTCTTCTTAATATTGTTAGGTTGTATATCTTGGCATTTGGAAGGTTATGACAACATAGAAAAATACTTTGTAGTAGTTGGTTAAATTATGGTCTATTTACGTTATTTTACAACATTGTGTGTTTTGGTCCTGCGACTTTTGTGGTTGTTCATGCATGTACGGGAATACGACGTTATTTTTCGTATGTTGTCAAGTTGCAGCTACACTTATATATGACGTTGTGTCAACGTAAAATTGTTTATTGGGTACACTCATGTACTGCAATGTAATATAGTAGAGTCATTTGCTTGGAATCCGTGACCATTTTGTTCCTACCTTTTTCTCTCGATGGATTTGACAACATGAACCATTTTAAAGGAAAATTAGCTCCTGTGCCCCTCTGAAAAATGACGGCTAACTCTGCTAGAGCCCAATATTCAAAATGGCCGCCAATGCCATCTTGAAAAACATGAAATGTAATATCTCTGGCATCAGATGAGGTACAAGGACGAATGAGGTGTCCTTTTTCACTAATTCTGGCATTACAAATCCACTGGAATGGTTATTGTATTGTATTGTATTGTATATTGTATATTGTATTGTTATTGTATTGTATTATACTAATTGTACATACTAATCTGCCACTTCACTGTCACTACATGATTCACTGTATGAGCCACTATCAGAATCACTGTCCTCACTTTCGCTGCTATCATCACTGTTGTTCTCTGCCTGCGGATTTGTAGGTAGTGGTATGGATGGGGGAAGTGGGGGCTGGGTTGAACGGACAGGCAGACATAGGCCATTTACAAGATGCCATCCATGGCCGATCGGTGAGGGGTGACTTTGGAGCTGGTAATGCTTTTGCAAATATGCAAGATAGTTTGCACGCTCCAAGTGTGGACGGAGACTGTCCAAGTCAGGCACAAGTCGGATAGTGCTTTTTTTCTTCTGAGCTCTTCACTTCGCTGCCCTCACATCTCCCAGGGTCTTGCTTTTGGTATCACCATAGACATATCGAATGACAAACCGCTCCAAATCACTGATGTCCTGTTCTCTGACTAGGAGCTGTGTACCACATGCTGCTAGCAGGTCGTGTGCCTCTTTAGACTTCTCCAGACGATCTGCGATGAGCTTCTTGCTTGCTCCATAGAAGCCAGAGTTGTGGTCACACCCAGTGAGGACATGAAGTGGTATGATGGATGCAGCCATTGCCTCACTGCACAAACATCGGGCATCGATAAGCTGACGTTTGCGTTTCACACACAGGATTCCTGTTGTCTTCTGAGCAACATATGCCGCTTGCACGTAGTTGTCTGTGTCCTCTGTGTCAAGAACGACAGCTGCTGTGTAGCTGTCTGACCGGAGCATACTATATATGGTGAGCATTTCTGTATCTGCCTCTGCATGGGAGCATGTGAGCTCTAGCACAAGCTTGCCTGTGGTGAGATTCTTTGCAGTGCTGCCAACTACACAGTAGATGATCTCGGTGCTAGTTGTTGCTGCTGTTCTCTGGAATTCCGTTTGAAGAAATGCCTGAAGGCGGATTTTGTTCTCAGGTTTACCCAGGAGAGCATGGAAAACTATACTAGAAGGAAATGTATCTTCTGTCTTCATGAAGACATTGCTGATTGGCAGGTTTTTTTGGCGCAGTATTCTCTCACTGTCCTTGATCGTGTTATTCTGATCATATGAATCATTGACGCAAATGATGCGCTCAGCATGTTTGTGTCTCGTTAGAACGAAGTACACCAACTTCTCTGCATAATCTCCCCAGGTATACTTGGTACCGTCTCCCTTCTCTCTGTCTTCAATGGTAGGAGTTGTTAGGCGCCAGATGAGGCCCATATCAATAATAGACGTGTATACATCAGGCTCTGGAATGACAGTCATAGTTAGTTTTTGTTGAAGCTTGCTTTTCTGTGCCTTACGGATGGTTCCATTGACATTGAAGATGGAAAGGCACTCGGCTGTAACACGATGCTGCAGGACTTCTTGAAGTTTGAGGGCACCACTCATTTCAACCAGTCCGAGAACAGAGGCCAAGGCATTACGCTCCATTTCCTCAGTCTTTCCCTTCAGGTTCTCACCATCTGCTTTCTTCAATTCCTGAGTTGAAAAGTTCAAACGCTTGCTACGGGGAACTCTGTCATTGAGAGACTTGTTCTTGGAATACACTCTCTCATTCAAGAACTGCTTCAGTTTGCTTGTGCCATCCTCTTTTCCCGATTTCAAGTCGGCAGCGAGAGCGTCTGAGGCTGGGATTCCTGACTGTAGGGATCGAAGTGTCTTGTTTGTATGGTCAAATGGATCACACTTGAATTCAGTGAGACATGCGCTTATATCCTGTACAGCTTGTTCATCCTTCTTCATTTTATTCGACGAGCAATCAGCATGCTTCCCTTTTCCTTGTTTCTTGCGATTAGCATGGCGATGGACCTTTGTTCTCACCCGATTGATGTTATTCATATTCCGAGTGTTGAAAGGAGCTGCTTTTCATTGTTCAGAATGGCCAACCAACCAGACTTCAGCTTAGAGCCCTTATTCATTGTTGACTCTATCCATATGTCGAGGGCGACACACGAATATGGTTTTCCTGTCATTGACTGTGCAAACATACCACTCTCCATGAATGCAGCCTGATCGACAGGAAGGGTATCAAGCACTGCGGTGAAATCGGGGAGATGCCCACCATACTTGTCATTATCATAGATTTGCATCAAAGGAAGCATGAATTTGAGTGAGGACTTGAACTCAGTCCAGTTGCTTGTTCTGATTGCATGGATATTTTGAGTTAGAACCTCAACCATTTCCATGAATGACATCCTGTATTCTGCTTGTGGGGCACCCTCAAAGTCCTTGAAGAGAGCATCAACGAGGTCCTTCAGCTCAGCATTTCTCTCTAGCTCTGCATGTTCATCTGCAAGTTCCTGTGCATCAATCGGATGTCGAAGCTTGGCAAGGGATGCCTTTACTTCTTCAGATAGAGGGGAATCTTCCAAACGTTTGTCTATGACATGGTGGACCAGAGTCTCGTAGAATAGTCGCATGCAGCGAACCCCACGCTTAACATGTTTTCCACGAAGGGCCTGATCAACAGACCCGTCTGCTATAACACCAGCTGCCACCATCACATCTGAGATGCCAGATCCCTTAAACCTCTTGTATATAGTGTACTGTAGATGAACGACATTTGGATGTGGAAGGGTGCCATGAATGGTAAGATTTTGCTGAATAGCTCAGCATTCTCACTTTTCAACTCTAGCATGAGCACGTAGACAGGATGATCACCAACAATTATTGCAAAAGTCATATATTTTTCTTCGAATGATTTTGCAAGCTTACACATCACATCATTGAGCGAAAGTGAGGACAGTGATTCTGATAGTGGCTCATACAGTGAATCATGTAGTGACAGTGAAGTGGCAGATTAGTATGTACAATTAGTATAATACAATACAATAACAATACAATATACAATACAATACAATACAATAACCATTCCAGTGGATTTGTAATGCCAGAATTAGTGAAAAAGGACACCTCATTCGTCCTTGTAGCTCATCTGATGCCAGAGATATTACATTTCATGTTTTTCAAGATGGCGTTGGCGGCCATTTTGAATATTGGGCTCTAGCAGAGTTAGCCGTCATTTTTCAGAGGGGCATAGGAGCTAATTTTCCTTTAAAATGGTTCAGGTTGTGAAATCCATCGAGAGAAAAAGGTAGGAACAAAATGGTCACGGATTCCAAGCAAATGACCCTACTAATAAGTGGAGGTGAAAAATCTCAATGATTGGTTTAGATCATCATTGTTAATTAATCATAGAACACCCGTTGATTTCCTTAAGTATTGCTCTAAGTTTACGGAAGTTTGCTTTCTTGAAATTTGGGACCTCTTTGCTGGTTTTGAGTTCATTGCTATTGAATTTTAAATGGAAAGTGATCGTACGATGGTCTGGTCACTATTACTGAATTCATCACCAACGTTCAAATTCTCTATTAATTCTTCTTTTGTTGCAAGTACAAGGTCAAGAACATTATTACGACGGGTCGGCGATTGAACAAATTGATAAGCGAACTCTCTTGCAAGTTCGCATACTACAAGTCAAGTTCGGAGTGTGAAGTATGAGTATCGCCCCATTTGGTCACAGGTAAACTAAAGTCGCCAAAAGTTACGGTATCTTGTTAGTTACTTACATCTGCAATTTATTCGTAAATTTATCGGTCAGTTTGCACTGATTGAGCTGGAGGTCTGTATATTAATGCAAGTATTATTTGTGTACCTTTATTATTATTTATTAACACATAGGGCGTGTTGACATTCACAATTTGAGGTTTTGACAAGTGGGTAGAGTTAAGACTTTCTTTGATAACAAATAAAACACCACCTCCATTTATATTAATATAACGAGTACCTGGTGTACCATAGCCGGTACAGTGTGCCCCTATGTCAATATTGTGACCTCCATACCGGTCAGACCTTACATAACAAGCTAATGATATTGTGGATCCAGACCCTATCCACAACCCTCAACACAATCCACTATTAATATAACGAGTACCTGGTGTACCATAGCCGGTACAGTGTACCCCTATGCCAATATTGTGACCTCCATACCGGTTAGACCTTACATAGCAAGCTAACGATATTGTGGCTCCAGACCCTATCCACAACCCTCAACGCAATTCACTATTAATGTAACGAGTACCTGGTGTACCATAGCCGGTACAGTGTACCCCTATGTCAATATTGTGACCTCCATACCGGTTAGACCTTACACAGCAAGCTAATGATATTATGGCTCCAGACCCTATCCACAATCCTCAACATAATTCACTATTAATATAACGAGTACTTGGTGTACCATAGCCGGTACAGTGTACCCCTATGTCAATATTGTGACCTCCATACCGGTTAGACCTTACATAGCAAGCTAACGATATTGTGGCTCCAGACCCTATCCACAACCCTCAACACAATTCACTATTAATGTAACGAGTACCTGGTGTACCATAGTCGGTACAGTGTACCCCTATGTCAATATTGTGACCTCCATACCGGTTAGACCTTACATAGCAAGCTAATGATATTGTGGCTCCAGACCCTATCCACAACCCTCAACACAATCCACTATTAATATAACGAGTACTTGGTGTACCATAGCCGGTACAGTGTACCCCTATGTCAATATTGTGACCTCCATACCGGTCAGACCTCATATAGCAAGCTAATGATATTGTGGCTCCAGACCCTATGGACGTTTACATTGTGTTACCAAATATCAAACATTAACTTGTCATTATGTAGACTAGCAATGTTTTATTTACATTGTTCTTGTTTGTTCAATACAAGTTTCATTAACACCGTATTTAATTCATATTTTGGCACTGTCAAAGATATAAACAAACAATGTGTTCCATAGGTTATGAAACACGTTTTGTATTTACTAAAAATACGTTATGGACGTGTTAACAGTATGTTTGGTAATGTCATTAATGTATGTTATATTAGAACCTCTTAAAAACGTTGATATGACATTTTGTTAGAAACCATTGTAATAGTACTACACCTCTATATATTATAAGTGCCAAACGTTTTAGTTGTAGATGTCGTAGTAGTAGTTGTAGATGTGATATGTTAGTATTAATATAACAAAACTTTTAACTTTTACTTTACATATATAATATACACGGATTTTTTTTTTCTTTGTTTGTAGTGAAAATACATTCAATGATACCAAATAGACAATTTGTTTACGTGTATTATACAACCTTCCTACTTAGGTTCCCTTTTACGTGTTCACAACATCACAATAGACGTTTCTTTGATATTGCCAAAAAAAAAAAAAAAAATAAATAAATAACGTTGCCATTATATAGACTACAGTCGTTAAATTTACATTTTTCTTGTTTGTTCAATACCAGTCGCATTATCACATTATGTCATTCCTATTTTGGCACGTACCAAAGAAGAAAATAATGTATCCCATAAGTTATGACACACGATTTGTAGTTACTAACTTAGAATGTTGTGACATGTTTACACTATGTGAAGTTAGGTCAATAATGGTGTCATTAAAACATTATAAAAACGTCTTTAGACGTAATTTCAGAAACGTTGTGATATAACCACACCAGCATAAGTGTCAAACGTTGTACACCCGTAACCTGTTTATTGGGTATACCATTAAAAACACCGAAGTTCAGTACATAATAATAGGCCTAAGTGGTGGAATAAAAACATTACAGATTGTCTGCTTGCTAGAAAGAATGCTCATGATAAATTAAAAACTCTGACACTCATGAACATAAAGTGATATATGTAGATCTACGACGCAAAGCCAAACAGTTAATCAAACTAAGTAAAAACACGCTAAAATTACATGTTGCAATTCAAAGTAAGACAAACCTGAAACAATTTTACAGTTACATCAGGAAGAAGAAAGTAGTGACTTCAACAATTGGACCGTTAATCGATCAGAAAGGAGATTATACTAAAGATGAAGCAAACATTAGTAAAGCTCTCAACGCCTTCTTTGCATCACTTTTTACAACAGAAGACCTTAGTAATATCCCTACAGCGTCGCCCGTTCAGATAGATAATTCTGATGCTCTAAGCAGTACCAGCATTACAGAGATAAAAGTTTTGAAATGTTTAGATAAACTCAAGGTAAATACATCGCCTGGATCTGATACAATCTAGCTTCGAGTTCTAAAGGAAGCTAAGGATGAGCTCTCCAAACCACTGACATTGCTCTTTAATAAATCATTACAGTCTGGGACTTCCACTACCAGTGGAAGCTCGCCAACGTAACACCGATATTAAAAAAAGGCAGCAAATCCTTACCTAGTAACTATCGTCCAATTAGCTTAACCTCAGTTGTATGTAAAATGCTAGAAACACTCATAAGAGACAGACTTGTAAATCAGTTAGAGGAACATAACATACTTAAAGATACTCAACATGGCTTTCATAATTATTATGTTCTATCCAACAACCAACTCTACTCCTAAAATCGATTAATGAAATATTACAAACACATGTGGCAGTCCGTGGATTCGAACCCAGGACGCTCACACCGAATATCAACACCTTATGCATTACACCACGAAGGCAGTTAAAGAATGGTGGACACTGCCTTCGATTTATTATACAACTTCGAATCCTGCATATCAATCTAAGCATGTACACACATCCCAACTGCAACTCACGTAGGCTATGCATATGTGAATGGAAAGAGCAATTAATGGGGCCCTAACCACTAGGGAAGGCCTTTCGATAAATTACTCCTGAACCAATATCAATTATTATGTTCTATCCAACAACCAGCTCTACTCCTAAAATCGATTAATGAAATATTACAAACACATGTGGCAGTCCGGGGATTCGAACCCAGGACGCTCACACCGAATATCAACACCTTGTGCATTACACCACGAAGGCAGTTAAAGAATGGTGGACACTGCCTACGATTTATTATGCAACTTCGAATCCTGCATATCAATCTAAGCATGTACACACATCCCAACTGCAACTCATGTAGGCTATGCAGTATGCATATGTGAATGGAAAGAGCAATTAATGGGGCCTTAACCACTAGGGAAGGCCTCTCGATAAATTACTCCTGAACCAATATCAATTATTATGTTCTATCCAACAACCAACTCTACTCCTAAAATCGATTAATGAAATATTACAAACACATGTGGCAGTCCGTGGATTCGAACCCAGGACGCTCACACCGAATATCAACACCTTATGCATTACACCACGAAGGCAGTTAAAGAATGGTGGACACTGCCTACGGTTTATTATGCAACTTCGAATCCTGCATATCAATCTAAGCATGTACACGCATCCCAACTGCAACAACAAACGTTTCTGCTTAACAAACCTCTTAGACTTCTTCCATGATATCCTCAACTGATGAGAGTAAAGCTGTAGATATTATATACCTTGATTTTCAAATGGCCTCTGACAAAACTCCCCACAAACGTTTACTAATAAATCTAAAAGCGCATGGAATACAAGACGGTGTGTTGAAATGGAAAGAAAATTGGCTCAGCGACAAAAAGCAAAGAGTAGTCATAAACGGTAAGGCATCTAAATGGACCAATGTAAGTTGAGGGGTACCCCAGGGATCGGTACTAGGACCAATTTTCTTTCTAATTTACATCAACGACATAGAAGAGGGTCTCACCTGTACAATCTCAAAGTTTGCTGACGATACACAAATTGCAAATAGTGTACTCCATAAGGAACAAGTTGACGATATGCAACACAATCTATATAAGTTGTCATGTTCGGCCCAAATTTGGCAAATTAGTTTCAATGCGGATAAATGTAAAGTACTACTTATCAGAAACAGAAATGAGAAAGCAAACTATTCGGTGAATGGCACTCAGCTGGGAGTAACACTATCAAATAACTTAAAACCAAGTAAAAAATGTTCAGAAGTTGTTAAGAAATCAATCAAAATAATTGGCTTTATAGGCAGGACATTTGAGCATAAATTCAAAGAAGTTATCATTACTCTTTACAATTCCTTAGTCCGCCCTCTTCTGGAATTCTGCTTTCAATCCTGTTGCCCTTATTACCAAAAAGATATAGCCAAGCAAGAACAAGTTCAACGTAGTTACCAAAATGATACCTAGCCTAAAGAACAAACCATACGAGGAGTGTCTTAGAGAATGATATCTATTTCCTTTTACCCAGCGCAGAGTAAGAGGCGACTTAATTCAAGTGTTCAAAATCATCAGAGTCATCAACATTATGAACAGTAGTAAGTACTTCACTATCGACCAATCTAATTACACGCGGGGAAATGGTTGCAAAATTATTGGTAAATCTTTGAACTCACACAAATCTAAGAATTTCTTCTTCAATTGAGTTGTCAACTTGTGGAATGAGCTTCCCCGACATGTTATAGACTGCAGCACCATTGATTCTTTTAAACTTCGCATAGACAAATATCTCGCCTCAAACCCACGACTGACTGCGTTTGTAAATGAATAACTTTATTTTATTCCCCCCATCAGATTCATTAAGGATTATTGCGTATACAGTATAATTATATTACTAAGACCTTACTCTCTTTTTCTCAGATATACGAAAGATCACGTATAACTGCGTTATGTTACTAACCCATCTGTCCCTTACTAACATCCTAATCCTGCCACGGACAGTAGCTCCAGGGCAGTAGTTCCCTTTCCAATTTTTCCCTTACCTACTCTGAACCACTGTTTGAACACTTGATCCTCAGTGTTTTGGAGGACAAACATCCTAGAGGGGGTCACCATAACTGTTGTTGCTTGATTTCATTTGTATAGATGTTTGATTCAGAAACCTAGCATCCAGCCGTTTCATTCCACATTTAAGCTTTTAATATACTGTAAAAAAAAAAGACTTCCAAATTAGCAGTTTGCATCAATCATTAATTACGAAGGATAGCTACACATGCAAAACGAGTGTTCTTTCATATCAGTGAGATTTTAAGCAAATTTAAAAGTATAGGAAAAACAATTGATAATGGCAGATTAATCAGCTAAATCCCGATTTCACTTCATCCTGTTTTAGACAATCTCGCGGTGCATTGTCGTGTAGCCATTTAGCCTTCACAGACATGTCAATTCATTGACCAGTGTTATGGAAAACGCACCTGTGTGCACGCATGGAGCTCATAGGTCGCGCTGTAGCTCTTCTTCGTGCCATCTGAGCAATTCGATGAAGCTGTACATGAGTAAAAACGAGGAAAATTACATTAACTAATTAATGTTGTGTGTTAGTATGGAACGTCGATAACACAACGAAACGACCTACTTAGCAAGTGTAGTGGAAATGTGACAGGTTCACTCTGTCTATTTTGGCTCTGCAAACAAATTCGTTCTTACTGCTGAATGTTGTGGAGGCAAGCGTTTAGGAGGAGTAGTACATCAAAGGTTCCTGAGACGACATAAATAAACAAGAAAAACAAAGTAATTATAGTAGCTAGTATACTTTACATACAGTTGATATTGTAGGACACAGTCCTTAGTGATAATGGCTCATGGAGTAAATAATGTGGTTTAAACGGTAGGTGTAGTAAGCTAGTATGACGTATAGCCATACAGGTCAATATAATATATATTTTTGTGTTTGTTAGATGAAGAGGTAGACAAAAAAGCTTGAAATTGTGGAGGTAGTGAAAACAAGTTTGATTTAGATTAGCGGGTTGCTAAAATGGTTTTAAATATATGTGAAGGTAGTAAACATAATTTGAAATAGATGTGTTTGAAGTCGAGAAATAGCACTATGCAACGTCTAAAACTGTGTAAACTCTAATAAAGGAATGCATAACGCAGGAGAAGTGGCAAATGAATTAAGAAAGTCTGCAATAGAGATTGCATGAAAGCACCACAACTTGATACACATATGAAATTGCTCTTCATCACAGATGCAAATTGGAAGCGACTTTATTCCAAAAATGTTAGAACATGCGACTCGAACCCCTTCCCAAAAAATGTTAGAACATGCGACTCGAACCCCTTCCCCCAAAATGTTAGAACATGCGACTCGAACCCCTTCCCAAAAAATGTTAGAACATTCGACTCGAACCCTTTCCCAAAAAAAGCCTCAGCGCTAATGGATTGAAGTGTCACCTGTTCCAATTAGGTGTCTCGTTTTAGATCTCTTTTCCTCTTCTATCAATTGCTGGGATTTTAGGCCTGATCCGCACTCACTGAGCTTAATTATTTACAGCAGTATATTTTCCTTTATCATATAATTGTCTCTGTTATTTTCTTTTTATACATATTATATCGATTTTTTGGACTGTATTCTTCTTCCTCTAAGTTTCCCAATGTTTGTTTCATAAACCGTGTATTCTGCTTCACACTCTTATTTACCTGTATATATATATGTATAGTTCTTCTACTCTTTCTTAACAAGCTCTCATATCTCCGAACATTATTAATTTTCCACACATAATATATCTGGTTAAAGCCGGCGTTTTTTCCGGCAATTTTCGATGAACAAGTATTTCTCGTAATATTTTGAGGCTCTTCCACATTGGAATCGGAAACTAGACTGAAGTTAGATTATGTTAGGTGGCTGATTTCGGATGTATTAAACATTGTGAAGATGCCAGACTACAATTGCCAATAAAAAATGACGGACAAAAGAGCTCGTGTGGCACCGCCTTAGGTTACCACAACAAGACAATTATTCTCAGATTATGGTTCGTTGGTCCCAATTCTATTCCCATTTTACATTACGTTGTTCAGTGTTTCTTCGTTTGTATTTGGTTTGTCTTTATGTATTGTTCATTTTTATATTAGGCCTACTATATTTATGCATGTGATCATTACCTTTATCCATAGTCAAACAGCTGCACCCATGTCTTCACAAATTATTATTTTTACAACTTCTCCCTCTTTTACTTCTACCCAAATCATTGTCTTTCCTTTCATATTTTCTTCAGTTCATTATAGTCTCATTCATCGCTTACATATTATTCTACCATATACGTTTCTTCTTCTTCTTCTGTCACTTTCCTTTTCATTTCGTTCTGGTACATTAAATAACACCCACGAACCTCCTTCCATGTTTCCCCTTGTATTTTTCATCGTTATATTGTACAGTTCATACATACATACATAACATTTTAAGACTGGGTGCTCCACACATACGCGCAGTTTCAGTCTCCTGTCCTAATGGCGGCGTTCCAGGCATTGCTTCACTTGTTTCTTGGACTTGAGATCGACACGTATAGTCCAATCTTCCGGTCTTCCTCGGTCCACCCCTTAGTGCAGCTCCCTCCACAATCACAGACCTGCATTTTTTCACCCAATTTTGTTCAGCCATTCTCTCCACATGTCCATACCATCCCAGTCTACTTGTAGGCTACGCATCACTTCGCTAGTACTCTTTATACCTAAACGTCTCCTCAGCTTAACATTTGTTATTCTATCCTGCAGCCTGTCCCCACACATCCATCTCACCATCCTCATCTCATTACGTTCCATTCTGTTGACATCCTCTACTTTAACAGCCCATATTTCTGAGGCATACTTCATTGCACTTCTAACACATGAGGCATACACCTTTCCCTTCAGGGGGAGAGGCATTCTTTTCATGGTCAGAATTGGCAGCAGTTTTCTGAACTTCCCCCAGCCACATCTAATTCTAGCGACAGTGGCAGCCTCGGCCCCACCACCGGCAGAGATGGTATCTCCTAGGTAACAAAACTTGTAACTTCTATGTTCTTTTTTCTCTCTCTTTTTCTTTAAATTTTTCTAGTTCTATTGGGATGGAATTTGTGCAGTACCTAGTATCAATTCGTTATCACAAAGCCCACCGAAATGCCAAAATATATACCCTCATTATTCCCTGATTAAATAGCACTGTATGAATATTTCTATATTCAAAATATATTACAGGGGAGCAATGCCTAGTGAGTTAATTGCTCAATAGGTGGCGTTCTGAAAGTGAGGGTCCGAGGCTAGGTGGTGAGACAGTGAAGCACTGGGGCGAGGCAGCTCCAGAGATGGGGCTGCTTCAATCTGTGGGTGGACAACTGGGCCCCGTGCATCTTGCGAAGGCAAGACAGCAGGAGCTGGTTACATTTCAAAGTGCTTCACAGACCTAACAGGTTTTACCGTTGAATGTACAGGCTCTCAGCCTATGCCCAAGAGGGAGTAGACTAGCTGGAATATAGAATTAGAAAACAAATATAATAATAAATAATATATATATATATATATACCGTATATATATATATATATATATATATATATATATATATATATATATATATATATATAACGGGGTTGGTAGAGTGTGACAGGATGGACGGGGATCAGGAGGCTCACATGCTTATACTGAGAAAGACGAAAACAAGGCGAAATCTTAATAGGTGAATATAATAGCCAAATGACAGAATTAACTGCCAAAACGCGTCATAATCCCCAAGGGGTTAACCCTTTAGGGTACGATGACGCGTGTCTTCATATTGCGTTGGGTAATAATAAATACTTGCATACAGCTTAGGAAGAATGAATGGTAGTCAGCGGATATTTTCAGAATGTCTTTACTCATTTGAATCCCACATTACCTTCCTCAGATCAATACAATCTGTACAATTATTTAATAAGAGCCAGAGTAACAGGAAGAAATGCGCCCTCAATTATTAAATGGGTTAACAAATACCGCAAATATACCTAACAAACCCAAGGCAACACAGGTCATTCAGGAATAAACAATGTGAGTATCTATAATTATGAACACATTTGTTTTTATAATATAATAAAGAAGGAAATAAATTGATATAACAATAGACGAAGCTTAATGTTTTCAGCGCAGGCAAATAAGTACGACTCGACAGAGAGGGGGAAAGCGTTATTATGGCGGTTAACGGAATATGTTTTGATACTTGCCCCTCTCTATATTAAATATTTGCTTTAGTTTCCTCTGTAGACCATTATCAAACTTACAAATTACCCCCAAGACTCCTCATCGAGATAATTGTGTGCATTTTTATGTAGAAAAATGCCCCGGCCGAAAGCTGATACCTCCTAATTTGTAAATCGATCGCCAGGAAAAAATCAACACCTACATGGCATGGAAAGGTCATAATAAGAACATAGAAATTGTGCGATATATATAGGCATAAAAATCGCCCGAATAATGGGGCGAACGTATTAAAATCGCTAAACTAATGGGACTAAGCGATGGGAAGGAGAGCCACAAAAAAAGCTCCCATTCGTACTGTGTTTAACGGGAGAGAATGAGATACTAAGCGTTCGAAGGCAGATAATGAAACAGGAAGTAGAGTGACAAAGGGACTGAAATGGAGCAGTCGGCAGAAGGGTGATAATACGCGGGCGGAAGAGGCGGTGGGCGGCTGATAATCAACACAGGGAGAGGGAGAGGGATGAAGGATGCTGGCAGAGACGAGGAAGACTATGAATGATGGAGTACAAAGGAGTACAAAGGAAATCAAGCAACACCAGGTCTAGTGACCCCTCTAGGCTGCTTGTCCTCCAAAACACTGAAGATCAAGTGTCCGAACAGTGGTTTAGAGTGGGTAAGGGAAAATTGGGAATGGAACTACTGCCCTGGAGCTAATGTCCGTGGCAGGTTTAGGATGTCAGTAGGGGACAGATGGGTTAGAAACAGAGGAGGAGGAGCAGAAGACCGAGACTGACGAACGAAGGAGGATGAGACAATAGGAGGAGGAGGAGGAAGATATGAGAACGACAGTGCATGGAGGAGGAGGAAGACCGAGACTAACGAAGGAGAGAAGACAGGAAGAGAAGATACTAGGAGGAGGAGTTGAGGACGACGGTGCATGGAGGAGGAGGAAGACCGAGATTAACGAAGGAGAGAAGAGAGGAAGAGAAGATACTAGGAGGAGGAATTGAGGACGACGGTGCATGGAGGAGGAGGAAGACCGAGACTAACGAAGGAGAGAAGACAGGAAGATAAGATACTAGGAGGAGGAGTTGAGGACGACGGTGCATTGAGGAGGAGGAAGGCCGAGACTAACGAAGGAGAGAAGAGAGGAAGAGAAGATACTAGGAGGAGGAGTTGAGGACGACGGTGCATGGAGGAGGAGGAAGACCGAGACTAACGAAGGAAGGAAGAGAGGAAGAGAAGGAGGAGAAGGAACAATGAGGATGAAGACCATACAAAGGAGTACAAACTGCAACAAACCTATTTTTCCCTACGGGGCAGTTTGGAAATATAATCTACTAATCTACTTACTACGAGGTAGATAAAAGGATAACAAAGAAAAAGGGTCCTCACACACCCACCACTCTCTCCAGCTGATGCTGGCATGGAAACAGTTATTAAAATACCATGTAGTATGACAAAACTGACACGGAATTTCGGATAGGACATGGGGAAAGTTAAATTGATTTATAATCCTCCATTGCTACAATTCTGAAAAGGAACAGGTGTAAGCATATCAATATACATTGAGGTATGATTTTTCACTTCATTGCGCGTTATTCTGAAATAAATTGCGTTAATTGGGAGTTATTTGCCAACTGTTTATTCAGATGGTTTGTGAAAGTTTCGACAGTATTACAGCTCACAACGTTCAAAGTGTATTGTGATTAACACTAGACGACTGTAACCAGCTTATGAAAGAACTCTAGCAAATCAAAATGGTAAAATCTATCTCAACTAATCGTATAACTTCTTCAGGCCCTTCGTAAGCTGACAAAGATCACATTTTGATTTCTAGAACGAAATGAAGAAAGACCGAGAGGGTTAGCTACTACTGAAATACTTCATAACACTATAATAAGGAAAATGTTACTAGTAATATTTTCAGGTAGTTATTTTAAAACTATATATTATCTTTGCAACAAGCTTCCCCTTATTGTTTCTCTTAGCTCACAACAAAACTATTTATTAAAAATATTCTGAGGCAGTTTGTCATTTCTGAAGGACAGAATTTAAAGTGGAAGCAGACGTAAGACACATGGAGGGGAGAGTGACAGAAGGAGAAACTGTGACAATAAACATTATTAAATTGCAAGGAAAGTTGAGACAGAATAATACTTGAATATATAATAATTATATACGTAAGCAAAATAACTAAGTTAACATAAACAGGGAACCAAATACGCTAAAATAATTAGATATGACTATAGAAAGAAATAGTAAGGAGATGATATCTTATTGCAAACATCAAATGTGAATTATATATATATATATATATATATATATATATATATATATATATATATGGGATAATGCCCGCATAGCTGCAGTAATTAAGGTGTGGCAGTGATCTCCTATCGTTAGAGATCCTTCAGTAAGTGAGATCTGCCATCATAGTTGGATATAATTTTGGTACCGCAATTATCAAACAAAGAGGTGTTATTTGTTACGACTGGGGTTCAAATATATCAGGGCTCTTATTCATTGGACTAGTAATGGCATAAATGTTACAACGGAAAGCGCTAGCTCCAACCTCTGAAGTATATTCCCAGTGAACAAAGAACACAAATACTCTACAGAGTTCTATATGCAATAATAGGCTATCAAACTCAATAAATGTGCGTCTACTCTAGGCTTAATGTTATGTGAAAACAGCCTATTACTACCTATAACCGAAGGTGCTTGGTTATGGTATGCAAAGTAAGGTGGTAAGAGAAGTTACAGCTTACGTTACTTTAATCAATAAATGTCAGGCACTCCTGCATGAAAGAAAGTGCACTAAAGTCCTTCAACACTAACAAGGAATCTTCTTTAAATGTTAGATGCTGTAAAGATGCTCGTATTGGAAATGGAACCCAAAAAGGCAGGCAGTGGAACAATGCTCGTGCAGGCTATGCACACAAAAAGGCAGAATATATAATGCCGTCGGAGCCAAGAATATCCTAAACACTACAACACTAATAATAATCGCCACAATGCAGTATTCCTATCAACAAAAGGAGCCTAAGTCGTTTGTGTATCAATACATCAAACTAGGCTGCGAAATGCTTGTGTAATCATAAATGGGTATGCATAAAAAGAGTAATTAGGTTAATATAGTTAATGTCTACTGTGACTGATAAAGTCTAGCTAGAGTCAATGATACGAGATACTGGTGCGCATGGCATGCTGCATAGCCTAGTGCAAATCTCAAGTCTGTGCGTCAAATATTACGTTATAATGAAGGGTAGCTCTCTTGAGAAACCTTAATACCGAAGTATTAAGCGTTCTCCTGGCGTACCTCAAAGACAAACAGTCGAGACCAGAACAGTGCAGAATGGTATAGGCAAAAAGCCCTCATTCGTGCATGCTCTACTCTCAATGGCACACAGACTAGAATTTACTCAATCAACTCCAGTTCTCAGGTATGTCGTGCCGCTTTTAACTGAAGCCAGCACTCATAGGAAACAATACCTATTATATCAGACTCCCAGTCTAGCATTATCTAATCCAGCAGAACACTAATAATTATAGGAAGCGGCAATATGAAAGCCAACCAATGCTTCGTGATCCACTTATCTTAACAACTAACATACACAGGTTATATCAGACCTTAACACACAATACAACTGGCCAGCATGAAGCTGATTTTGCAGAGTTAACCAGAGGGGATATAATGTTAATAAAGGTGGTGAAAGATATGGAAAATGAGAGAGATAGGCAGAGGAAAAGATTCTCAGGTACGGAGCGGGAATAGATAGCAAGGGAAAAAAGATGGGCGTGTTCTAGAAACCAGATCTGAGGGAGAGAGTGGCGAGGAACCAGTATATATACTCGCACTAGCTCGAGCCGCGTGGGAAACCAGCGGTTACAAGTCAACTAACCACTAACAGAGCTCGCAGCATGGTAAGGACCTCCCTCCACCAACCCCCGCGAGGCAGCCAGCCGTGACGTCATCGAGCGGGATAAAAAACACTGCGCGCCCCCTCTCACTCTGTTCTACTCCCTCTCTCTCTCCCAGATCCTATCATTACTAGTTAATGACAAAACATATACGTTACAATTAAATATATAAAGCCTTGACATGGGCGAAAGCAAAGAGCCTTTCTGGACTGCCCATGACAGAGCTTTCATATGAAATAAAGCACACTCTAATACATAAACTGTAGCCCCATCCACTGCCCTGGCGATCCTAGTGAGTCACTGTAGGACAAGCCATGCGGTTCTAACGGAGTGGTCAACGTCACATATTTTATTTGTATGTACTGCATAGACCCCCCTTTACCCTCGTGTTTAGCTCCACTGGCTTTTAGATTTTAAGACGTTCAGCCCATTAGTTTGCCGATTTTAAGACTTTAAGCCCCATTTCTTTGTCAATATTAAGACCTTTCGAGGTGTTTATTACAGCTTGATGGAGATTTAGGGAGGAAACTAAAACAATATTAAAATAATCCAAACACTAAACAAATAAATACACCAATCTCCCCTATATGACAATATAGCTAAGGAGCAATGTGGCGGAGATTGGGACATATCTATTACTGTAGGGTCTCTCCTTAATTATAGGTTGAGCTGAAATAGTAACTTCTAACCTCTGTAACTCACAAAGGGCTAGAACAAATGAGCTGTCAATTTATACACGTATTCCCTAGCCAAGCCTTCCTATATGGTGGAAATATTTTCTCGATTACTCTAGTCCGTTTAGAGTTATGAGAGGTTTGGGGTTACTGCCCCTTTCACACATACAGGACTCGGGCGCCGAATGCAGCAGAAAGCAACCGAATAGCGACTCTGCTGCATGCGGCATCAAGTCGGCACCTATTCCTACCCATGCGGCTGTAGTCGTCTGTAGTCTGGTGAAGTCCGGGCAATGCGTGTCAAGTCGCGGTCCGCGACGAAAATGTTTGTCAGTTTTGAAATTTGGGCCAGACTTGAAATTTGTCTGGTGGATGCGGGGAGTAGTCTGCTCTAGTCGGCGCTAGTCGTACCAAGTCTTCTGTATGCGGCTGTAGTCCTTGTGTATGTCGGCTCGAATTGTGTATCATGTGTAGCATAAAGACTACTGCCGCATACACCAGAGTACAGCCGCCGGACACGAGTACAACCGAAAAAGTCTGCTGAAGTCTGTTGAAGTCGTGTGCATAAATTTGCATAAATTTGCATAAAAAAATTAAAAATTATTAAAAAATATGAGTCATACGAGTACAACAGACAACAGCGGAATTCATCCGCATACAGCAGACTCCAACCGCATTGACAGGAGTGCAGACGTATGACAACACCCGGAACCCAATGTGGCACAAGAGTCGAGCCAACTTGACCGGACAAGTAACCGACAACAGAAAACTCCAACCGACAACACAAAAGTCGAACCGAAAATAGCCGCATCCACCAGACAAGAAATACTAGACATTTTTCCCAACAGAACGGCAACACGGCCCCTATATAAAGGCCCCAGGCAGCGCACTCCCCAACAGTCTTCAATGAGAGCACCAACGACGCACTCCTACCACCCTCACCCTCGCCGCGCCTCTACCCTGACCTCTACGCTCACCTATACCGCCTTTACACCATGCCTGGACCCAGTCGAACACCAAACTCCAGGAAGTCACAGAGTCCACAGAAAATACAGAGGCAAGAAGACGACAACCGATTGGAAGACTTCTTTGGAGACGAGACCCAGATGAGTGAGGAGGAGAGCATGGAGATAATCCAGGACAGCCAGCCTCCACGCCAAACACCCCCCGCTGCCAAGCGGCAAGCACCGCCACCAGCTCCCGCCAAAACCAGCATGCTACCGCCAGGGAGCAGCCAGGACACCCAGGACACCCAGGACACCCAGGACACCCATGACATCGAGGAGATCGACATCGAGGCGGCTGACGAGGCCTCCCCAGATGCGATTATCTACGGCGTCAAATCCAAAAGAACAATAACGAGGAGAGTGTTTGATAGGAATCACCAGTCGCCAGGTAGCGCAGGGTAATGGCGAGACGAAGGGCAGGGCTCAGGGATTTCCGCCAGAAGGTGTCCTGTCTCTCTATCCTGGGTGTTATCTTCTCCACCATTTCCCAGAACATGTCCACGTCCAACCTGGTGAAGTTTCTGAAGCTGCGGTGGTCTTCGCGCATGAACTCATGCATGATATTCTCGTAGTGGCCATACATTGGCCGCCGCAGGAGCCAGTTCCGCGTCCACACTGACCTCCTCTTCCTCCTTCGTTGTTTAATGGCTATTTTCAGAGCCAACAGATCAACCTGGAGAGTTAAATCCATGGACATGGTCGCCAGGTATATGTCTATATTTTGGCGCTGGGAGGGTGTAATGAATACGTGCGCATCCATGTTGTGTGGTAGAGTGTCACCGTAGCTGTTGACGTAACGGTGGAGTCGACTGTAATGATGTTCAGCCCTGCTAGACCGCCCCTTTTTATACATCCGCTGGCCACACAACTTGTGTGTGTCGGCTTTATGCGGGTGTATGCGGTTCGACTCTGAAGTCCATCGGCTGTATTCTGGAGTCGATCGGCTGAAGTCTTATAGATGCGGGTGAAGTCGGCATGTAAAAATGACCGTTATTTTTTTTTTCGGTTCGAGTCTCAAGACTTCTCCGGAGTCAAGACGACAACGTCGGCTGTATGCGGCTGTAGTCTGGTGAAGTCCGTTGGATGCGGCATACCGAGCCAACTCCAAAAGTCGGGGGACAAAAACGCTACTCTGCTGTATTCGGCGCCCGAGTCCTGTATGTGTGAAGGGGGCATTAGATATCTGCTCAATCTAGAATGAACGGACTATACGATGGGAAACAATAATGAGCGTGCTTACCGCAGTTTAACTTATCTCCACATTCAACATACTTTGATAAATTGAACTTATAACGAAGATCACATATCGCATATTGTGATCTTCGAATATTGTAGATTGTAGGCACCAATAGAGCAGTACCCAGGGGAGAACACATAGGCATATGATAAGGAATTGCTAGAACTCCTATTTCATTTGCCTGGCTTCCCCCACTGTATCTATTTGTGCCTCACCTACACAGAGAATAATTCAGCTAACTTTCACAAACACCTCCTCCTCCTATATATTTCACTACACTTAACAAGCACACCCGACATCTTTCTAAAACATATAAATTACTTATAATGTACCTTGATTTTGGCTCTCGGTCAAAAATTGAAAGTAGTAAAACTACACCTTTTATATAAATATAATTTGGGAATTTGATTATGATTAGATTATGCTATACAATTATGAAGTATCACTTCTCGATATGAACAGAATGCGTATCGCAAATTGGTGTACTACAGTTGTCAGGACTCCATTGTTATTGTCTTTACTAAAGCTGTATTTTGATTAAGGGGAGATGGGTCGTTTTTCTGGTCCTCCTTCTTCCTCATGTTTAACCCCAATAGTTTTCAAATTTTATAACGTTCGGCTCGTTAGTTAGGCGTTTTAAGACCTTTCGGCCCATTTCTTGGTTGATATGAAGAGTTTTTGTGTCATTTAGGTGTCGTTTTTTTCCTAGCGAGCAGCGATAGCTAGTCTGTAATTTAAGAGGAACCGGCCTTTGGCCAGTAAATTTTTTGATAGAAAAATATAAACATTTATCTTGAAAGAGGGTCGGGGGGGGGGGGGGGGGGGGTTATCTTAATGGAGGCCTAGGGAGGAAACTAAAAAGAGGTAAAACAAAATAACTATATACTGTACATACGAACAAATACATACGCCCATCCACCATTAAAGGGAAATTATTAGAATATCAGCCAAAGTCAACAACAATCACATAGACGCATAGACGACCATTTACAAGGCGGCCAGATCATATTTTACGGCAGACAATCGTGTTTTGAAAGGTGTGTCTATGTTCAGTGAGATTGCACCTTATAGTCTTTAAGAGTTTAGGAGGCCTTAACCCCTTCTGTACCGGCGACGTCTTTTTTATTATATTCTGGCTACTAATACAATGGCGAGGAAGGTGGAGAGGTTGCAGGAGGAGGAAATCAAGGAAGAGTTCAGGAGAGCAGTAGAAAGACGAACAGGTAGGTTTGACCTGGAAGGTATGGAGGAAGTGGAGGATATGAGCAAATTGTATAAGGAAGAGACTGTGCAGCATGTGAGGAGGTGTGTGGAGTAAGGAGAAGAGGGAGAGGAGTGAAGGATACAGCATGGTGGACAGAAGAGGTAAAAATAGCTGTGGAAGACAAGAAGAAAGCGTATAGAGAGTGGTTTGGTAGTAGAGGGAATAAAGATTTGGAGAGACAGAAACAACCGAGGTATTTGGAGTAAAAGAGAGTGGTGAACAGAGTAATGAAGGAAAGTAAGAGAAGAGTAGATGAGGAATTTGCAAGGAATCGGAGTGTAATATGAAGGGAGTGTAAGAAACTGTTCTGGAAAGAAGTCAAGAAAGTTAGGGAAGGTAGCAAGGGAAACAGTAAGGGTGTGAAAGAAAAGAATGGGCGAGAGCTACCCGAGAAGCAAGAGAGAGTCGAAAGATGGAGGGAGTACTTCAACGAATTGCTAAATGTTAGGAATGAAGCACCAGCAAACATATTTGGATGGAGAATGGAAGGAAGAAGAAGAGAAGTAGTGAAGGAGGAGGTGGGGATCAGGAGGTCAGAAGTGTGAAAAGAGTGAAGTTGGGGAAAGCACCAGGAATAGATGGAGTGTGTGGGGAAATGTTGAGGTATGGTGGTGAGATAGAGATCGAATGGGTATGGAAAATATGCAAACTAGCATTAGAGAAGGGGAGTGCACCTGATGACTGGAAGCCAGGCATAATAGTCCCCCTATATTAGGGTAAAGGGGAGTGGTTGGTAACCACCGAGGAATATGTCTTCTAAGCGTAGTAGGGAAGGTATACAGTAGGGTAGTGATTGAGAGAGTGCGAGCGAGAACGGAGAAATGGATAGGTGACGAGCAGGGCGGTTTTAGGAAGGGAAGAGGATGTTTAGATCAGATTTTTACCCTGAAATGTGTTGTGGAGAAATATCTGGAGAAGCAACAAAAGCTGTATGTTGCCTTTATGGACTTGGAGAAGGCCTATGACAGAGTGGATAGAGAAGGTATGTGTAAAGTACTTAGAATGTACGGAGTAGATGGCAAGTTGCTGAAAGCAGTGAAGAGCATGTATGAGGGTGCAAAGGCGGCAGTACGTGTGGAGAATGAGCAGAGCGAGTTCTTTGATCTGAATGTTGGATTGAAGCAGGGGTGTGTGATGTCCCCATGATTGTTTAATGTATATATGGATGGGGTCATGCAAGAAATACAAGGAAGAGTAGTGGATGTTGGTGTATCGCTGATAAGGAATGAAAACAAGTTTAAGCTACCTGTTCTGTTGTTTGCTGATGATACAGTTCTGATGAGCAATAATGAATGGGAATTGCAGGGTCTGGTAAATATGTTTGGAACAGTGTGCGAAAAACGGAATCTGAAGGTATGCATGCGTGGAAGAGCAAGGTTATGATCTTCTAAAGGGGTGAAGCCAGTGTGAGGTGAAGTTAAAGTAAAGTAAAGTAAAGATGGGACTATGGATGAAGAAGTGCGGGAGAGGTAGCAATAGGGGAAGAGGGTTGTAGGATCTCTGAAAGCAGTAACAAGAAATAGGGTGGTCAGTATGGAAGTTAAGAAGTCATTGCATGACAGTTCGGTAATCCCGACACCGACTTACAGAAGTGGGCATGGACGTTGGTGGAGAAAATCAGACCAAGAGTGAGAGGGGTGGAAATGAGTTACTTGATAAATGCGTACAGAGCTACTTGGAGGGATAGACAGACGAATGAGGAAGTAAGAAGGAGGTGTGGTGTGGAGGTAGATGTGCTGGAAAGTGCGAAAAGGAACACCTGGAGATGGATCGGCCATATGGAACGTATGGGAAGCTAGATAATGACTAAGAGGGTGTACGAGAGCAAGGTGGAAGGACAGAGAGGGAGAGGTAAACTGAAAGAGAGATGGAAGGATGGAGTGAAGAAGTATATGGAAGAAGGCGGTGCTGGTTGGGAGGAGGGATGTCGACTGGCTGGGGACAGAGGTGCATTTCTAGAAAAATACTAAAATCTTGATCTTAGTAAATTGCTGGAAAGAGGGCTCGTGTGACATTGACTTCAGGTATGCAGTAATGAAAACAATATTTGTTGGAGTCTAGAGAGAAACACTCCATATATCAACTCTATGGCGTACACATATAATACAAGTGTCACTATTAATTTTACTAATCTAGCTGTGTGGCATGATAATCTTCCTTATTATAAAACATCTTTGTTAATGGCACACTTAATTATCCAGTAGAACTCCCTTAAATCTCTCCACGTCTACTATAATGTTATTTCCCTTAATCATCGTACCGGTTACCTGAAATGTATGAGCTTATGCAATACAGTTTAAATACTATTCACTATGTATGAATATTCGTTTCATTCTTACCTATACAATATTATTTGAATATTTGAAAGCGCATAATTTGATTTTGCTCCTGTGCCTCAATGGTATACATATATATACATATATATATATATACACATATATATATATATATATATATATATATATATATATATATATATATATATATATATATATATATATATTTCTAGTCTCTCAGTGGGGATCGAACCATCGACCATCAGAGAGTTACAAATATTGAGAATATATCACAAATACACGTGAGCCACTAAATGTTTCTATCCCCACTGAGAGACTAGAAACATTTAGTGGCTCACGTGTATTTGTGATATATTCTCAATATTTGTAACTCTCATGCTTTGTGGGTTAGAATTAAATGAAATCAATTTCTACCCGAGTTGCGTCGGGACACTCAAAAATCCGTGTATGGTATTCTGGAAATATGGATCCTACCACTAGGTTTGAATTGAAATATATTCGCCTAGTGGGTTTCCCTTCTCCCTAACATAAATAGGATAGAAGGCTGAGTGTCTTTTAGACTGCCGTGGTGTAATTGATTAAAGCGTCGGCTATCATCCTGATGGTCGATGGTTCGATCCCCACTGAGAGACTAGAAACATTTAGTGGCTCACGTGTATTTGTGATATATTCTCAATATTTGTAACTCTCATGCTTTGTGGGTTAGAATTAAATGAAATCAATTTCTACCCGAGTTGCGTCGGGACACTCAAAAATCCGTGTATGGTATTCTGGAAATATGGATCCTACAACTAGGTTTGAATTTAAATATATTCGCCTAGTGGGTTTCCCTTCTCCCTAACATAAATAGGATAGAAGGCTGAGTGTCTTTTAGACTGCCGTGGTGTAATTGATTAAAGCGTCGGCTATCATCCTGATGGTCGATGGTTCGATCCCCACTGAGAGACTAGAAACATTTAGTGGCTCACGTGTATTTGTGATATATTCTCAATATTTGTAACTCTCATGCTTTGTGGGTTAGAATTAAATGAAATCAATTTCTACCCGAGTTGCGTCGGGACACTCAAAAATCCGTGTATGGTATTCTGGAAATATGGATCCTACAACTAGGTTTGAATTGAAATATATTCGCCTAGTGGGTTTCCCTTCTCCCTAACATAAATAGGATAGAAGGCGGAGTGTCTTTTAGACTGCCGTGGTGTAATTGATAAAGCGTCGGCTATCATCCTGATGGTCGATGGTTCGATCCCCACTGAGAGACTAGAAACATTTAGTGGCTCACGTGTATTTGTGATATATTCTCAATATTTGTAACTCTCATGCTTTGTGGGTTAGAATTAAATGAAATCAATTTCTACCCGAGTTGCGTCGGGACACTCAAAAATCCGTGTATGGTATTCTGGAAATATGGATCCTACAACTAGGTTTGAATTGAAATATATTCGCATAGTGGGTTTCCCTTCTCCCTAACATAAATAGGATAGAAGGCCGAGTGTCTTTTAGACTGCCGTGGTGTAATTGATTAAAGCGTCGGCTATCATCCTGATGGTCGATGGTTCGATCCCCACTGAGAGACTAGAAACATTTAGTGGCTCACGTGTATTTGTGATATATTCTCAATATATATATATATATATATATATATATATATATATATATATAGATGTATATCCAATGTTCACGTTGTACGAAATTCTGCATATTCAGATATATTGTTGTCTGTCTCTTTTTCGTCGAAGTTTTGATGTAAAATCTCGAAGTTTTTGAGAAGTTGAGAAAGTTAGGAGGAGAAAGGGGATGAAAGGCCAAGGAAGGAGAAGTTAAAGTGAGGGATATAAAGAGGTTGTGAGTTTTTACAGTGCACGATATATTGCAGTGGCAATAATAAACTGGTGGTAGTGGAGAGGAAGCATTTGAAGAAGAATCAGGTAAGGGAGTAGGGTATATTTATTAATTTATGTATTTATTATTTGTTTTAGTTTTATCCCTAGACCTCTATCAAGCTCAATATATTATCCTTAAGATACACCATCGATATAAATTTTAAATTAGTTTGGTACAAAAAAGTCCTGGCCGAAGGCCGGATCCTCCTAAATATTGCAGTCGGCTACAGTACATGATTAGATTAATACACAGTTTTCGATAAATGGATATAAATCGTGGTCATGTGCTGTACTTATAACTGTCTTGATGGTGTAATGGTTAGAGTGTTTAAGATCAGTATGTGGTAACTCAGATTCGAATTCCAGTAGGATCGCATGTTTTCTTTAATTTCATTTGGGAGGTGTTTGGTGTTGGGGGTGAAATAAATACACTATATTACAGACTTGATATCGCTCGCCACGAAAAGATCAACACCTAAATGGCACTAAGGGGCTTAAAATCGCCAAACTAATGGAGGTAATGTCTACAAATCTAAACATATAATGGGGTTAAGGATGAGGGAGAAGGGGTTCCAGAAAAATACAATTACCTCCCCCTTAAGGGTGATGTTGGAACGACTGATATGAAATAATGGGTAATAATGTAGATTTTAGGGTAAGAATATATACATGATAAAGACTATAATTATTAATGGTCATATTGAGAAGACTTCATATAAAAATAATAATTTTAATACAAATATACAAAGATCATGTGAGTGAGACCAGTTGCTGGGAAAGTATTTCCAAAGAAACTATGGATTTATCTTCTTTCTATGGCAATAATGTTCTAGACACTTACTGTACACTTGAAGAGGGAGTTTAGTGAGTTTGAATGCCATTTTGTTTCTACAGGTTTCCTGCAATTTCAATAAAGTAAGAAGGTCTTCATATCTATGGCAGTCTAATTATATATAAATAAGAGTTTGTTTGTATTGTGTGTAGGTACCTCAGCTATACCCTGTTCGTTATACGTAGGCCAAACATCTTTAGCACTAACCTTTGAAACTATAAAACGGCTAGAGTAATTAAGCTAATATTACTACCATTTGGGAAGAGTCCGGCAGGGAATAGGTGTTATAATGTACATCCCCTTTGATTTAGCCATTTATGAGTAACAGAGGCCAAAGGTTGCAGTTTCTGGCCTACCTATAATGAATGGACTATAGTTCTTTATTAGTAAGATATCGAACAGTCACTATATAATTGTCCTTTGGCTGTATAAGTTTATCTGTCACGAGCATGTAATCCTTAATGAGTTGGGAATCTAAGATTAGAACAAATACATGAGCCTCGGTTACATATACATATAACTTATGATAATAGGAGTGCGTAAAATAGTGAAACAAGTGTATGTAGGTTTGTGAATACTAGCGCACTCTAGAATATTTACATCAAGATAGAAGCGAGTCTTTGCAAGAGGAATAATTATAATAATGAGCAAGTTACATTATGATTAATAGAACCTGAGAGAATTATGTACCCGGTATGTTATTTGGGTGTAGAGAAGGTTGCTCCAAGTTTGTAATTACTAGCCTTTTTAAAGAACACTCCAGTTGTTGTTGCAAATGCCTTACTGTCCAACATATTTCCATAGTTTGGCTTGCCACTGGCACATCACTACGATAATGCCCCTGAGTTTAGTAGCCAAAAAATGGCAAGAACTGTCCAGATTACTAGGTTATAGAATCTCCCACTCCTCACCCTACTGGCCAAAAGGAAATCCAATCTGTGAAAGAAGTGATCTCAATATTGCAAACTAACTATGAACCAAGATGCTATAACCCTCATTGATTCTAAACACTTTCACCAGCAACTACAGTATTTTGTATATATGTATATGACCATGAATCTTCATATCTATTTATATGTGTTGAACTATAATTATATATAGACACTATAATTACCATTTAGTAGCTATAACTTACATATTATGAGAGCCAACTTTAACTATCAATTCCCTAATGCACATATCTGACACTATATGATGATATTATTATCTCAATTGTTTATACTTATATATTTTGGCTGGATCTCATCCCGCCTTAAGATGCACATCTGATACACCTAGACATAAGACATACCAACTGAGTCCGCTAAACCCCTGCCGGTAGTTGCCAACACTCACTTCCTAAAGTACTGGTACATACGACCAAGATACTAGCAGGGAAGTTCATCACTTTATTGCACACCTTAGCCACAGCAACACCCTGCCTAGGCCATTCTGCCAATTAAAAGGGGAGGCTGAACCTTTGACCCCCAAGTCAGCCTGTATAAGAGATTGTGTTTCTGGCATTATACCATCTTATTACCAATGGAAATACTAAGACTCGCTGGAAAAAATCAGCTCTCTATGTGCGTGCGTGCGTGCGCGCGCGAGCGCAGAATTTCATTGCACTATTTGTAAAATCATCTAGTCACTGAAATTTGTTCAAATTTCCCGCCATTTTTGCATGGCGTATCCTACAAGCATCCCCTACAACGTAGCGCTTTCGTTTACCCATATTGAATAATAGAAGGTGCTGAAAAACATATATTATATCATTAATTTTGGGGTACAGCTGGTTTTGACACCGAAATGGTCAAAACTCTGATTTTTTCGGCAAAACGGCCATTATCTAAACGTACAGGCGTTCCTATATAGCCTACCCCTATTTATAGTGTTTAGAAGGGGAATGCATTTGAGCAATACAAAATAATATAGATGCACTCGTAAGTGCCAATATATGATCACTGGCCACTGAAATTCTTAGATTTTCAGCAGACAAAAACCATTTGGGGGGAGATATATTAGTTAGGCCTCCTTAGAGAACGTTTTCTATGATGGTGCGCTCATAGAGGATGGAGTTTTATGACAAACTAAACTAAAATTTCGTCAGGACCAAGCTTGAGTAAATAATTTCACACCAATTTTTACCAAAATCCATGATATTGGGGCCCCCCCAGAGGGGTGCTAGGGATGTCATATGGGTGTTTATCCCCTCATATGATCATTTATATTGCTTACAGAAGCCCTTTAAACAAAAGACAACATTTTTATTTTGGTGGCTGAAAGCAAAAATTCTCGTTTTTCTGGGGTCGTGGGCGAACCCCCACCCCGGGGGGTTATGGATGCGATATGTTTTTTTGTTCCCTCCTATGCTATTTTCCTTTGTTGAAAGAAGCATTTTAGAACAAGAAAAAAAAATGAAATTTTGATTTCTGGGCTCAGCAGAGGTTCATCCTCCTTAACCCTTAACTGGAGGCGCGCAACTTATGTCGAGTGAAATAAATATGGCCTATGTGGCGGTGCACAACTTATGTCGACCGCCATTTTCAGCATGTAATGTTGCTGAGAGAGAGAGCTGAGCGGTGGGAGGAGCGTAGCAACCCTATGACCGTTCCCCACCACCGCGGTGGACCAACTGAACTGTATCCCACCTTCTTCCGCCTCTCACACTCGCTACACAGGGAATTATGTAAGGAAATTACCTAATAATAGGGGTTTGCACTCGTGTTGCACGATCGTTGCAAGAGAACCAGTGGTCGTACAAGGATGGTTCGGGTGTCATTGGAAAGCTCTGTTTACGCCCCTTCAGGGATAGATACTGGTTTTACGCTCTGGGTCTTATTTAGGCATGAAAATGATCACGTGAACAACCCTATTTAGGGTAAAAAAAAAACCCGCTGGGCACTACGGTCAAATAGACCGCCTAGCCCGCCAATAAGGTGTTAAGTCACATTTATATTCAACTCTGACTCCTAAGTAGAGTCTTCAAGAAGACAGCCTCAGTCAGCTCTTGCTGATGCAGTCATACTGTCACAGTTCTCATATCAATCTTGTTGCAGTACTCATATGTACAAAGGAGTACACAGGACATCAAGCAACAACAGGTCTAGTGACCCCTCTAGGCTGCTTGTCCTCTAGAACACTGAGGATCAAGTGTCCGAACAGTGGTTTAGAGTGGGTAAGGGGAAATTGGGAAGGGAACTACTGCCCTGGAACTAATGTTCGTGGCAGGATTAGGAAGTTAGTAGGGGACAAATGGGTTAGTAACATAACACAGTTATAAGTGATCTTTCGTATATCTGGGAAAAAGAGAGTAACGTCTTAGTAATAAATACAGTATATACGCAACAATCCTTGATGAATTTGAAGGGGGAATAAAATAAAGTTATTAATTTATTAATCTGAATAAAAAGGAGAAAAGAGGGCTGGATGTCATGGAGATGAGCTGCTTGAGGAGTATGTGTGGAGTTACTCGTAGAGACAGATTGAGGAATGAAGAGATACGTAGGAGAGTGGGGCAGCAAGAACATTTGTCTGCCAGAGTGGACAGAAGGGTGCTGAGCTGGTATGGTCAGGTCGAACGAATGGGAGATGAAAGGCTTACAAAGAGAATATGTGAGTCAGGTACAAGAGGAGATAGAAGGGCAGGAAGACCCCCATTGAGATGGAGAGAATGTGTAAGAAAGGCTTTGGATGATAGAGGAATGACTATTGTGACGCACCCAGTGCGTAGCAACGTAACCTGATTGTACTCCTTGGTACTCCACTGTACCGTCACGGACCGTGTACCATGCTGGCTGCTTATATTGAGTGTGACAACGTATAACTATGTTCTTTGTATCTCTGCAAAGGTCTCGTCATTTGCTAACCAGTGGTGGGTTTTGTTTTAAGCCATGTCGAGACCTTCCATTTAATATGTAGTATCAATAGAGAAGTTGATAGATGAGATGATAGGAATTCAGAGAGAGAGAGTGAGTTAGACTTCAGAGCGAGAGGGTAGCGGTGCGCCACGCTGCCGGGGGGGTGGTTGCCAGACGTATGGACCGGTTGGCAGCCCTGCGCTTATAGCTAGGTGCGACAGGGTTGGTAGTACATTGCCGCCTGCCTATGCTGTCTGGGCTGCCCATGTTGTCGTACAGCACATTGCCTGGAGGCTCGCTGTGTGCTCTATGACCAGGTTGCCTAGAACCTTTGAGATTCTAACATCCCTTGCCCTCTCTCCCAATTTCTCACGGTTGCACTCTTTCTCTCTGACGACATTACTCTCATTTCATTCTTCTCTCTATTTAAATGCATACCCTTCCCTTGAGGTCCTAAAGGAGTTTCAGCACTCACCTCTCGTATTACTCTTAGGACAAGCATATATTTACATGTATTAGATTTAAGGGGTTAATGTGAACAGCGATCTTCTTGATGAGGATAGTTGGTGAACGTTCTACATGTTCACGAGTTATATGCCCAGCTCATCATCCAATTTGTGACTAGACTAGTGCCATGTGTAAGAGCCCGACCATGCCCAGGAGTTGTCTGTAGAGGGGCGAGGACTTAGCCTTGATTTGCCTACCGAGCCAGGAGCGAGTGCAGTACCAGAGACTACAGCTCGCTCGTAGTGCCGGTATAGTAGAGTAACGTAATTTATCTGTCCTTGTGTTCTCTGCAGTCTTTTCCTGGGTTCTCGCTTTCGGTGCTGGGACTCGTTGTTCCTGTGACTTGGCCTGCTAGCTAGAACACATGGGGATGATGAGTGGGTGATATCTTTATTTTACTATGCATTGCAGCTCTCTTTAAGTTTATGTATGTAACACTTTACAGTACACATTACTCACACACAAGACAACACTATTAATACTTTCATGTATCAATTAACTGCACTGTCGTTTTGCTGCTGTGTCCGGAGTTCCGTTGCGTAGGGCGCATACGGACTCAGAGGGGAGACAGAGTGAGAGAAGCGAAGTAGCCTATGCGGTAGTAGGCTACCGGCGCAGTACTGTTGCCTGCAACCTTTTAGTTATTCCAAGTATAGATTCATTATTACAATAAGTGACTACTATTTATGTTCCTTCCATGTGTATTATTAGGTATCTACTGGATCATGAACATCTTGTATGCTACATGCTAGTGCATGTTAGTAGGGGACAGTTATTCTAGTGCACGCGCTTTCAAGTAGGCGTGTACATTTGTCATTTAGCATTTCACTGTCATACCTTTAGCCTGCTTCTATTCTACATTATTAGAGGCTTAATATTAACGTAGTTTCTTGAGTATTGCATTTCTTTAGTAATAACGTAACCTATAAATGTCTGAGGGAGTTTAGCCTCATAGCCTACCCCTGTTGTACACTTTCGCCGAGTTAAGGTACCTCGTTACCATAGACGATAACTCTGTAGGGCGTTGGTGCTTTTGTTGTCTGGAGCATATAGTATTTGGGACTGGAATCGAGCGTGTCGTTGTCACATAAGCCATTTCTGTCCTACGATCAAGAATCCCGAATATGTATTGCCGATCCAGCCGTAACAAAATGGCGACCTTGCACAGGATTCAGTAGTATCCTATCACATGTTTTTTGGAGAACTATTCTATGCTACCTAGTAGAGCTGGCTAGAATTTTCTTGCATATTGGAGGAATTTTTATTGTGTCATTATTGTATTGGTGGACTTGCAGATTGTTTCGTTGGGGGTGTCTAGAGTAGAGTCATTCAAGCATCTTTAACATTTTGTGAGTCGAGACTGCAATTAGTAATAAGCACTTCTTTTTTTTTATGAACAGCAATTGTATAACCAGCACTATGTCTAATGACTCATCATTTACGGGGGAGGATAACACGGTACAGCCTAGTAACCAGCAAGTACAACAGATGTTTAGGGAGGGGAGTGTTATAAGTGGAGAGAGGGATGCCCGGGCATTTTTGCAGACACCTTTGACCGAACAGCGCCTGCAGGCTATTGATTGTTACGGTCTTCGCTGTTTAGCCACGGTTTTGGGGCGGGACTGTCCTGACAGTTGGCCCAAGAAGAATTTGGTGGCATGTTTGTTGGGTGATGGCGATGGGGCGGTGGGTGGAGTGGGGTCTTGGGGGGTTCCCTCCAAGCCTCCATTCCACTCTACCCCTGAGCTGGGCCCTCAGCCAGCGAGTCTTAGCACGATGCAGCAGGAGGGTTCTCAAGGGCAAGCTGGCTTACCCGTAAACACGTCTCGGTGTGGATCCCCCATTTTGTGCTCTCCCCCCCCAGGCCTGTCTCCTGAGATGTTATTTCAGCTAGAACTAGCTAAGTTTAAGCTGCAGGAGACTCAGATACAACAGGCTAGTATAGAACGCATAGAGGTTGCTAGAATCCAAGCCAATCAGGATGCAACCAGGTACCAGGCTGAAATGGATGTCGAGAAGTCTAGAGTAGAGACCACGGGGCGTCATCTCGGTGGTGGGCACCGGGTTACAGACTCACTTTCGCATTTAATTAAGTTAGTACCCGCATTTGATGAGACAGCAGTGACTGAGTTTTTTGCTCGTTTCGAAAAGAAGTGTCGTGAGTATGACTGGCCGGAGGTTAAATGGGCAGCATTAGTTTCATCACGTCTAGTGGGTAAGGGGTTGAAAGCCTACGATGCACTGTCACTGGACGAGAGTGTAGTGTATGGACTGGTGAAGGAGGCTGTGCTCCGGGCCTACGAACTGCAACCCGAAACATATAGATTGAAGTTCCGTGGCGTGAATAAGAAGAGCGACGTCAGTTTTATGGAGCACGCACGGGACTTAACAGATGCAGGTAATAACTGGTTTCGGTCCGAGCACGCAGAGTCGGCTGAGGAAATTAAGCAACTTTTCTATCTGGAACAGTTTTACCAATGCACTGGAACCGATCTAACGCTGAACATTAAGGAAAAATGTCCCAAGACAGTAGAGGAGGCTGCCAAGATGGCAGACCTCAGATTATCATTGATTCGTGGTTGCGGTGCCGCTCAGAGGGCTGAGTCAGGGCAGAAGGGGCGCTATACCCCACCCACCAGAGTTTTCGATAATAACAAATCCTATGACACACATAACCACACTAAATGCATTGCACCTAATAACACCTACAAACACAAGCCTCTCCCGTTTACTAAAGGTCAGGCCCCTTCTTCGCCCGCACAAGGGAAGAAGCCCATTGGGGATGTGAAATGTTACAAATGTCAGAAGCTAGGCCATTATTCACGTGAGTGCCCTAGTAACACTCCCGCTAAGCCGGTGTCATTGGTTCACAGTATCGGTGTGTCTCTGAAGGCTGCAGCAACTGCCCGGGGTAGGTTGTCAGCAGCTGAGGCACACGCGGTAAAGAAGCGTACGGAAGGCTCGACACCTGTCCGGGACACTTTCTGTAGCCATCGGGGGCACGGGTTTGTGAGCTGGGGGAGTGAACTACGGAGGGTTGACTTGCTGAGGGATACGGGGGCTTCGCAAACTTTGTTGAGGAACTTCACAGGGAAACCGATAAATGCGGCCAGAGTTGTTGTGGTGCAGGGTATAAATGCTACGAGGTCATACCCACTTGTGAGGTTGGAGTTGAGAGTGGGAGAGGTGTGCAGGGAGCTGGATGTAGGGATCGTTGAGTGTTTGCCAGTTGAGGGCGTCGACCTTCTTCTCGGCAACGACTTTGCGGTGCCCACTTCCGGGACTCCACCCTTAGTCGTTGCCGAGAGGGCGGCCGACGTGGATGGTGAGAATCGGGAATGGGTTGGGAGGTGCCAACAGGATGAGATGGCCTGTGTGGTAACCCGATCTCGCTCTGCGGCTCCTGCACAGCCTAGCACTCAACCTCGGGGACAGTGGAGGAAGGATCAGGAGAAGGTTGCTAAGGGCAGGAAAAGGGACATTGATTCTGCTGCACTTCTCGGTGATTCGGTACTTGGACCTATAATAAACACGGGAGTTGACTCTGGCCCAGATATGGGGTGTAACAAGGCAGAGTTGGGTAAGACTTCGCGTGAGGCAAGAGCTGTAGCGAGAGCCACTAAGGCAGTAGAGCCTACTAGCCGGGGTAATGTCTTATTACAAAACCATCTTGATGCATTGACGCCCAGGGACATTAGTGAGCAGCAGCTGCAAGACGCTAGCCTAGCTCGTTATAGCAATGGTGCCATAGAGTTGGAGGAAGATGGGGATGCGAAGCCGGGAGATTTCTTTAGGCTCAACAGGATATTGTACCGCAGATTTCTAGACCCCAAATCGAAGTGGGAGGGCGGTGCGAGGGTAGTAGACCAGGTGGTTGTTCCAAATAAGTATAGAGAGTCCTTATTGTGTCTGGCGCATGATGTGCCGGTGGCGGGTCATTTGGGGGTAACAAAAACATTGGCGGCATTGGGCAGGTTTTTCTGGTGGCCTGGGGTCAAGGCTGATGTCTGTGCATGGGTGGCTGGGTGTGCGACCTGCCAGACAACGGGGAAGCCTAACCAGACAATCCCGAAGGCACCTTTGTTTCCCATACCTGTCACCGGGCCTCCGTTCAGCAAAGTTGTAGTAGATTTGGTTGGCCCTTTCCCGCCTGCTAGTAGTGGCAATAAATTCCTGTTGACAATCATGGATGTGGCTACGAGATACCCGGACGCATACCCCATGAGAAACGGCTCGGCAAAGGCAGTTGTTAGAAACTTATTATTGTTCTGTTCCCGTTATGGATTTCCGCGTGAGGTGCAGTCAGACCAGGGGAGCAATTTTACATCCAAATTGTTCAAGCAAACCCTTCAGTTGCACGGTATATGTTCTGTAGTGTCGTCAGCCTACCATCCCGAGAGTCAGGGAGTCTTGGAGCGGTGGCACTCGACCCTGAAGAGTATGCTACGCTGTTACTGTGCGGAACATGACACTGATTGGGATTTGGGTCTGCCGTATGTTCTGTTCGCTGCACGTGAAGTCCCAGGAGAGAGCCTGGGGTTCAGTCCAAATCAACTAGTCTTTGGCCATAATGTGAGAGGACCTTTAAGTATGGTGAAAGAGATCTGGGAGGGCGAAGAGAAGCCGGGGTCTGTACTTAAATATATCCTTGAGAGCCGGGAGAGACTTATAGGTTGCATGGCAGCGGCAGGTAATAACTTGGTTAATGCACAGGCGGTCATGAAGCACCAGTATGACGCCAAGGTGAAGCTTCGGGAGTTTTCGGTGGGTCAGGAGGTAATGTTGCTTTTACCTTTGCCTGGACACCCCCTTTCTGCCAAGTTTATTGGGCCGTATGTGGTGGCTAAGAAACTGTCCGACCTTGATTATCTCGTTGCAACACCTGACCGTAGGAAAAAACATCAGTTATGTCATGTTAACCTCATGAAAGAGTATGTGAGACGCCCCTCAGAGCCTCTCACTGTCCCTGTGCTGGCCTGCAGCGGCCAGGGTGGAGAAGGAGGTGGGGACAGTCATGCTGCTGAGGAGGATAGCTGGGACTGTGTCATTTCCGCGGAACAGTGGGCGGGGAATACTGAACAAGAGGCTAGGCAAGCTGTAAGTCACCTGCCTGAGCACCAGGGTGCTGCTGTCCTAGGCCTGTTCAGGTCATACCCCTCTGTTTTCGCCGAACACCCAGGTCTCACTACTCAGGTAACGCACGACGTGGACGTCGGTGATAATGTGCCCTTCAAGTCAGTGCCCTACCGTGTGCCCCCGGTAAAGTTGCCAGCTTTACGGGAGGAGTTAAAGTACATGGTTGAGAGAGGGATGATCACTGAAGGTTATGTGAAGTGGACATCACCCGTCACGTTGCAGCCAAAACCTGACGGCAAGGTGCGGTTCTGCATAGATTTTCGTAGGCTAAATGGCTTGACCACTACCAACCCTTACCCTTTGCCTCGAGTTGACGACAGCGTGGACAAGATAGGGAATGCAAAGTACCTTACTAAAATTGATCTTGTAAAAGGCTACTGGCAAGTACCCCTGTCGGACCGAGCTAAGCAAGTTTGTGGTTTTGTGGTAGATGGCAAGACCTACCAATGTAACGTAATGCCTTATGGGCTTAAGAACGCACCTGCCACGTTTCAGAACCTGATGAACGATATTTGTGACGAAATCCCTAACTGCACGGTCTACCTTGATGACGTGATAGTGTATGATGACAATTTTGAAAATCACCTAAGGCACTTAGAGACCCTGTTTGGGAAGTTGCACGATGCTGGGCTGGTGGTGAACCTGAGGAAGTGCGAGTTTGTAAAGGCTACTGTGCAGTATCTTGGCTTTGTGGTCGGGTTAGGCCGGGGGTGCCCCCCCCTGAGCAAGATACAGGCTATCAATATGTTTCCCAGGCCCACCACTAAGCGCCAGGTCATGCGGTTCCTAGGTATGATAGGCTATTATAGGCGCTTCATCCGGGGATACTCTACTGTCTTAGCACCGTTAACTGATCTACTGTCGAAGTCAGTGAAGTTCTGTTGGGCTGCGGAGTGTCAGAGGGCTTTCGACCTAGTCAAGCACCTGCTGTGTACACATCCGATTTTGAGAGCCCCAGACTTTTCCAGGAGTTTTCAGCTGGCGACTGATGCCAGCGGTGTGGGTGCCGGGGCAGTGTTACTGCAGACTGATTCCGAGGGCTTGGAACACCCAGTGAGCTTCTTTTCTCGCAAGTTTAATTCGGCACAAAGGAATTACTCGACTATAGAGAAGGAGCTTCTTGCTATCGTTTTGTCGCTCAAACATTTCGAAGTTTATGTTCCAGCCTACGGCCCGGTAGTGACGATTTATACGGACCATCATCCCTTGAAATTCCTAAATCAGTTTCACAATCGGAATATGCGGTTGACCAGGTGGTCCCTAATGCTCCAAGAGTATAATCTCAACATTCAGCATATTGCCGGGAGTGAGAACGTGATAGCAGATTGTCTATCAAGGGTTGATGATCCAGGATAGTCGTGCACGGTGTGTGGGTTGAGCAGGAGTAAAATTAGGCTATCATAACGCCGTCCAAAAAGATTATAAAACAATAAAATAAACGAGAAAATTTGTTTTAGTTTTGTAAGTCTTTATTGTTGTAGCATGATGCATGCGATATTGTGTTTTATGTATAATTCACACTTCAGTTGTTGTGCACCTTTTGCAATTAGTGGCAGCTAAGGGTAGCAGGTCGGTTGGTTGCCTGTCAGATTTTGATAATGCTTCTAAGGTCGATTATCTAAAATCTTGGGGGGGCTGTGACGCACCCAGTGCGTAGCAACGTAACCTGATTGTACTCCTTGGTACTCCACTGTACCGTCACGGACCGTGTACCATGCTGGCTGCTTATATTGAGTGTGACAACGTATAACTATGTTCTTTGTATCTCTGCAAAGGTCTCGTCATTTGCTAACCAGTGGTGGGTTTTGTTTTAAGCCATGTCGAGACCTTCCATTTAATATGTAGTATCAATAGAGAAGTTGATAGATGAGATGATAGGAATTCAGAGAGAGAGAGTGAGTTAGACTTCAGAGCGAGAGGGTAGCGGTGCGCCACGCTGCCGGGGGGGTGGTTGCCAGACGTATGGACCGGTTGGCAGCCCTGCGCTTATAGCTAGGTGCGACAGGGTTGGTAGTACATTGCCGCCTGCCTATGCTGTCTGGGCTGCCCATGTTGTCGTACAGCACATTGCCTGGAGGCTCGCTGTGTGCTCTATGACCAGGTTGCCTAGAACCTTTGAGATTCTAACATCCCTTGCCCTCTCTCCCAATTTCTCACGGTTGCACTCTTTCTCTCTGACGACATTACTCTCATTTCATTCTTCTCTCTATTTAAATGCATACCCTTCCCTTGAGGTCCTAAAGGAGTTTCAGCACTCACCTCTCGTATTACTCTTAGGACAAGCATATATTTACATGTATTAGATTTAAGGGGTTAATGTGAACAGCGATCTTCTTGATGAGGATAGTTGGTGAACGTTCTACATGTTCACGAGTTATATGCCCAGCTCATCATCCAATTTGTGACTAGACTAGTGCCATGTGTAAGAGCCCGACCATGCCCAGGAGTTGTCTGTAGAGGGGCGAGGACTTAGCCTTGATTTGCCTACCGAGCCAGGAGCGAGTGTAGTACCAGAGACTACAGCTCGCTCGTAGTGCCGGTATAGTAGAGTAACGTAATTTATCTGTCCTTGTGTTCTCTGCAGTCTTTTCCTGGGTTCTCGCTTTCGGTGCTGGGATTCGTTGTTCCTGTGACTTGGCCTGCTAGCTAGAACACATGGGGATGATGAGTGGGATATATCTTTATTTTACTATGCATTGCAGCTCTCTTTAAGTTTATGTATGTAACACTTTACAATACACATTACTCACACACAAGACAACACTATTAATACTTTCATGTATCAATTAACTGCACTGTCGTTTTGCTGCTGTGTCCGGAGTTCCGTTGCGTAGGGCGCATACGGACTCAGAGGGGAGACAGAGTGAGAGAAGCGAAGTAGCCTATGCGGTAGTAGGCTACCGGCGCAGTACTGTTGCCTGCAACCTTTTAGTTATTCCAAGTATAGATTCATTATTACAATAAGTGACTACTATTTATGTTCCTTCCATGTGTATTATTAGGTATCTACTGGATCATGAACATCTTGTATGCTACATGCTAGTGCATGTTAGTAGGGGACAGTTATTCTAGTGCACGCGCTTTCAAGTAGGCGTGTACATTTGTCATTTAGCATTTCACTGTCATACCTTTAGCCTGCTTCTATTCTACATTATTAGAGGCTTAATATTAACGTAGTTTCTTGAGTATTGCATTTCTTTAGTAATAACGTAACCTATAAATGTCTGAGGGAGTTTAGCCTCATAGCCTACCCCTGTTGTACACTTTCGCCGAGTTAAGGTACCTCGTTACCATAGACGATAACTCTGTAGGGCGTTGGTGCTTTTGTTGTCTGGAGCATATAGTATTTGGGACTGGAATCGAGCGTGTCGTTGTCACATAAGCCATTTCTGTCCTACGATCAAGAATCCCGAATATGTATTGCCGATCCAGCCGTAACAAATAATATATACCTCTGGAGGTACAGGGGTCCTCCATATATAGTGGAGCAATAGAATATGCCCACGTATCCTACAACTTGTTGTACAAGGCAACTAAAAGAAGGAATAGCACGCCAAGGAGATCTGCCAGCAACAGAAGCGTTGCTGGGAGAGCTGCGGATGGAGGAAACCGATTTCCTCCACCGCTGCTCTCTCACAAATTTACTAATTCCTTGAACGTGACGATAGTGCATTGTTATGTGTGCGATTAGTTTGCTTGGGAAACAGATTAACTTGCTCATGTAGTAATGTACACCCTATGTGGTGGATTGTGTTCTTTTATTTCATAAATTTTATTTTAGTAAGCGTTATTTCCACATAGCGATTTCGATAAGTTATTTTACCTTTATCTTGTATCGTCCCAGTTTTGGTTTGTTTAGTTTGCAAGTTTTACATTTTCATAAATGGATCTCACTATACCCTACCTCCCCCCGTGGAGTTGCAGCTCCTGGGACTATATGGATGCTGCGGGATTCCCATAAAGGGCATCTTGGGCTTTTTCTTTTGCCAGACGCCGTAATTCCCCGAGAAGGGGTGGCCATGAAGATTAGGCGTTTGTCACGAATTGCTAGGTCAAGTTGCTCGGGCTTGACATCTACCAATAACATTTTGATGGTGAGGATTCGATCAGCCGACCCTTTGATCAGCAACCGAGGCTCTACTGACTATGCTACGGCTCGTGCCGTAAATATATAGATCCTCGGAATAAAATTGTAGAACTTGCAAAATAAACAAACCAAATCTTGGGCAAAGATATTATAAAGGCAAAAGAACTAATCAAAATCGCTATGTGGAAACAACACTTTAGCAAAATAAAATTATGAAATAAAATAACACAATCCACCACATAGGATTGTACATCACTACATGAGCAAGTTAATACAGCTCCTCATTCCAGATTTTTCTATTTCAAATTTTCACCTAGAAGTACTGAACGTATTAAATATACCGTAAATACAAAGGCTCTCGGGATACCAGCTCCTCATTCCAGAACACCTAAAAGTAATGACAATTGTATAAACATAAGCATAGCTCTTTGGGATACCAGTTTCTTGTTCCATATCTGGAAGTAATTACACCATGAACTGCTAGAACCTGTGCAAAATAAAAGGTAAAGTTGAGGGAGGGTGGGGTGGTAGGGTATAAAGGGGGGGAGGAGTGGGAGATGTGGAATGGAGAGATGCCATTACTTCCAATGTGTCACCCAATTTTGAGATATTTCCCAGCACTGTAACGGTATTTGAAGGGATGTTTTAACACATTTAAATATCGTGCTTCCGGAAGGACCAATGCTGGGTTAATATTGCATACATAAATGCACAAGCTGGTCCCAACATATACAATAATCTTCAACCCTACCTCATGTTCCTGCCTATTTCATTGTTATCAACTTAATGACCAAAATGCAGAAAAATTAAGTCAAAATACTGTAAATTGATTGGTTACCATTAAAAATGAGTGCAACCCAACCACCCCCCTTACAGTCTTTGACAAGACAGTTCAGAGCCAAAAGTCATAATACTCCATCCTCAAAACTGTCTGTTGCGTACTTTTTTACTCTACATCAGCACTGGGTTCTATAGCCTACTACTTCTAGACATGAGAGGCACACAATTCCTGGCAGCAGCCTCCATGAATCAACACCACCCACTACACTACATGGCAACACACCCACAGACACCAAGAAATATCAAAACAACACCCAGCACACGCTATCACACACAAATACTGTCTTCTCTCCCTCCCTGCCCACCCTAAACCAACTTCCGGAAGCACATCCATCCACTCACTCATAGACAACACGCAGCTGCAAGCCGGTACCGTAGTTGTTTTTTGTTTTGCTATTTCATTTTTTTTTTTTTTTTGCTAAATCTTCTATCTATCTATCTATTGCCGGACGCCTTACTCCCCTTACGAGGGTGGCCATACACAGAATGCCCCCAAGCGGACCTATTCCCTGTGAGAGGGACAACCCGAGCCAGTTTAGTAAAGGACTTACAGGATTGACCACTCAATTTAGGATCCGTCCGACTCCGAGGCCCTCTGTGTATCTTGTTAGCACTATTTTTCTACAGTGGTGTTCGGCTAATCCATCCACTAACCTGCCTTACCCTTAGGTAAGCAGTACGGATTTGTATCAGGTTTACTCCCCTAGACAGGTTGCCAACCAAGGCTGACGAGTCCCATCCACCCGGATTTGTATAAGGTTGTCTCCCCTAGATGAGTTGCCGACCAAGGCTAACGAGTCCCATCCACCCAGTAAATCTAAATCCAGCTAAATCTTTCATGCGTTATTTCCACAATGATATTGATAAGTTCTTGTATTTTGTGCAGTTTCTGGTTATGGTTTGTTTGTTTAATAAGTTTTACAATTTTAATCTAATATCTGTGAAACTAATTCCTATTCAAAATCAAACTAGCAAAGAAGCAGAAAAGGAATGTAATCCTTTGGCACTTACATCTGGCTCCTTGGCCGACTCGTGAGTTCTCCACTTAACATGGCGGCGATTTTGGTCCAGCGTGAAGTTGGCGTTGACCTGGACTGGCAGATCAGTAGTGTTGGCGGAATCCATAGGCAATGGCAGGAAGGTGAAGAGATGTCCCCGGGTACCTTGGATAGACATGGGGGCAGCTACACCCACCAAGGGCATGTGGCGATGAGGCTCGTTCCCACCATGGTTCACACGGAAACTGTCACGCTGGCCAGGAAGAAGGTGCACCACCAACATGGTCTGCTCGGTCTTCTCTGTTCCCTTGGTATTACATATTGTGATACTATAAGAGGAGGTTACTGTCTGGTTTGGGGATCCTCCACACGCGCGCAAGTTTTGGCGAAGTGTGCGTCTCTCTTGTCTTGCTGCAGGTAATGTGGAACCTTTCAACTCCACATGATGGACCAATACTGGTTCTGTCGAGTGCCCGGTCACCTTCCGTATGCTGACTTGCTCTAGAGACTTGAGAAAGGTGAGGCAGACTGGTGCCTCCACACTGAATGACTCAAACAGCTGACTCACATGGTTCCAGGAATAAACTGTTGATGAGAGCTTAGAAGCAGTCTGCCTGAGTGGGAACCAAAAGAGTGACCCTGGGAAGTGTCCTGCTGTGATGTGGTGTGTGGTGAGGTAGTTCCCCCACAGCTCTTGGGCCGCGGACACCTGCAGCACCTCACTCAGGCCACCCAAGTTCAGCAACCGACACATCTTGGCCTCGGGCTCACTAGGGTCCATGAATAAAACACATGACCCACTGATGATAGTGATGTAATCTGAAAGATGATAAATAAGTAACACCCCGTTCTTAACATTAATCATTAATTATAAACCCCAATGTACTTGAATAAACTAATGAAAGCATATGGTCCTCCCAGGATTCGAACACGGGATACCACACCCAGAACATAAGCACCTAAAATCATTACACCACCAACACAGTTATAATAATAAATATATTAACCCCTTCTGTACCGGCGATGTATTTATTTATTTTTATTTCAGCAGCATTTAGACGATTTTAAGAAGCTTAGGAAGGATATGTGGTAGCTAAAAGGATTGAGATAGACTGGAGCCTTTATATGGGTAAATATCCTTTCTAAGCTGAATAGAATTGTCTAATAATAGTCAGAATATAATGTTAACGTACTGAATGGGTTAAGGGGAGATTTTTAGTTTGCTCCCTAAACCTCCAACCTCCATCAAGCTTTCAAAAATATCCCAAGACCCCCTTCAAGATAAATACAGTATGTAAATTTTTCAGCAGAAAAAAAATCCTCCTAAATAACAGGCCCGTTATTGCTCGCCAAGGAAAAATCAACACCTAATGGGCACGTAAGTTCTTAAACTTGACAGAAATAGGGCGAAAGGTCTTAAAATCGCGAAACTAATGGGACAAACGCCTTCAAATCTAAAAACTAACGGAGCTAAACATAAGGGAGAAGGGGGTCCAGTAAAAAAATTCTGCAAGTAAAAATTTTGTCTTGAAAACATGCATAAATACATTGGAATACTATTTATACAGATGACCTAGATGTGTGTGAATTTGTTGAAGTAACGGGGTTGAGTAGGACATGCAAGATTGCCAGCCTGCAGGAGAGCAGAAGGGACAGGAGGAGACACCAACCGTTGCAATGGGAATATCAACAAGCTTCCCATGCTTTAAAAGAAAACGGAGTAGAAGAGTTCCCCATTCCCTCAGGTCATTCCCGTTCTCTAATGACCAGGAAGCTAGGCCAGTCTCCCATAATAAAGAGTGGGAAGCAGGACCAATCACCGACGACCTTTCAAACCATCTCGACCTATCACCAGCCTCCCTTCCACCAACAACCTGAATTGCAGTATAACGAACAAATGTTTATGCAAGTTAGCCATCAGGGACTGGAATGCTATAGGAACAAATGGAGATGTCAGGACCTCCCTTGCAGTACCTTTCCGGAGAACTGAAAATAATCCGGAGAACCCAGAAACTGACGGAGATATAAACCTCACAAGGAATAACCCCCGATTCTCATAGAATCAGGAAAATCACGATTATATCTTCCCTAGACCCTTTAACAACGAGTGTATTAAATAAAATACTTAAATTGATTATGTATAGAACCTATAACTATCACATATTTTTAGACTAAGAAGTATTATCTTCGCAAATAACATCACAACCATTCACTATGTCTTTCTAAAGTTGAATTACTGTACTACAAATTAAACCTAAGAAATAACCCTAACATAGCCTCACCGAAATTAAAGAGAGTAAGCACCTCTACCTAAGTAATATTCCTAAGACTGAAAAGTCCGGGATATCTATCTGAAGTAGAAACCGCCTCCCCCTCCCCCTCGAGACTACAGTTAGACCTGCTGCCTCCCTCTGATGTCAGGACCCCTGGCCCCTGCCTGTGAGAGGCAGTTCCCCTCTACGTCCAGCCCAGCCGAATCTACGATCCACGTCGGCCAGAATTGCACTCGAAAGGCTATCCTCCTAGCATACCCTAAGTGTCCCTGAGTATCTTACGTTGTGATTATTGATGTGAAGGTAAGGAAAAATATGAGTATTCCAGTGCTAATTCTTATCTAGATCTGTGCCCAAGATCGATATATATTACTTTGTATTAATCCTTCAGAAGCCCTAATTAATTATTGAAGTAGATCTGTGCCAAAGATCAATTGTTAGCTTGTGTTAAACATCTTACAAAACTATTATACGCATATGTTACATACTCGTGTTAACTAATACCTAGCCCGAATACTCACAGATTTTCCTTGTATATGTCCATTCTATTGTGTATGTAACAAGTCGAAGTTGAAGTGTATAACGGGTATCTATTCCCTATTCAAATCTAGTCTTTACCTAGAACCTACGCCCGATTTCATAATTAATTAAACCCAGATTCTCCTTCTCGAGAAGAAATATTATTGTTGATAATCATAAGTTAAATCTAATTTCCTCAAAAAAACAATCTAAGCATTGCGATCCTTTTTATTTAATTATTCCTTCGGGAATAAATTATTTACTTCTGATATGAAATAAATCATTTCGATCCATCTCGTCTAGGAATTCTAGTTCTATATAGATCTATTATCTAACTTTCATAATCTCGAATACAACGCTAATTCGTTCTGTATTCCTTATAGGAATCTGTTAACTATAATAAAGATGAATGGAGATATAACACCAGTACTCTTCAATCCTTTATTGGCTAGGGTTGAGTACAGGAGCGCCGAGACGCTAGTTGGTTCTGTCAGAGTCTGGTGTGAACTGAAGGACTTGCTGCCTCCACAGGCCTGGGTGCCAGAGGCGCCCGCAAGTCTAAAGTGTCTGTGGTGCATATGGTGTTGGACAATAGTGGTGTATACATTATTATTATATCTCCCCCCCCCTATTGGCGTCCGACGAGGCGATGGTGGAGTCGGGCGGTGTAGGTTGAGTGGAGGGCGGTAGACGAAGCTGTCGTAGGAAGCGGCGGTTGCGGAGCGTGGCTCGCCCCGACCCATCCACCCGGATGGTATACTGGCGGTGTGGATGCACCTCCACTACAGTGCCAGTCTTGTTCCACCGTGTTGGGTTGTTGCCCCCCTGGTTCTGGACGGAGACCCGGTCACCGACGTGGAGTGGTGATAAAGGCCGGGCTGAAGCATTATAGTATGTGGCTAGGGCAGCGTTACGGTGAAAAAGGGCTGCCTCACGAGCTTCGGCCGAGAGAAGCCAGTGGGGGTGGAGGTGGAGAAGTGCAGGATTGCAGGGGACGTGGTCCCGTAGGGTCCTGCCGAAGAGAAGTTGAGCTGGTGACTTGTCAATGGTCGAGAGGGGTGTGTTCCTGTATTGGAGGAGGGCGCGGGCTGCGGCGTTGTTGTCTAGAGAGCCAGTGGGGGATGTACAGTCCGCGATGATGCGGCGGGCTGCTTTAACAGCCAGCTCGGCGCGGCCATTAGACTGAGGGTAGAACGCAGAGCTGACCCGTTGTGACACACCCCAATGTGCCAGGAATTCTTGGAAGTCCCCGGCTGTGAACTGGGGCCCACCATCGCTCGCCAGTACCCGGGGTGCTCCGTAGTGGGTGAAGAGGGTACGGCACGCCGAGATGAGGTGGTGAGCATCACATTTACCTGGTGGCAGGTAGAAGATGTGGATATTGCTGGAGAAGCGATCGACGTAGACCAGGTAGTGTTTGCCCTGGTGCTGAAAAAAATCGGCGGCTACCTGGTCGTATGGCCATTGGGGTGGGTCAGATGACATGAGTGGCTCTTTCGGCTGGGACGGGGCGTGGGCGCGGCAGTAGTGGCAGGTATCCAGGCAGTTGCGTAGGGCCTTGTCAATACCTGGCCAGTAAACACTCGCACGTGCACGGGCCTTCATGCCAGTCATACCCTGATGAGCTGAGTGAAGGGCCTCGAGAACTCTGGACCGAAGATGATGGGGGATGACTGGTCGTTGATCCATGAGGGCTACCCCGTCGACGGAAGTGAGGCGGTCTCTAACACCCCAGAACTGTCGTAGTTGTGGGGCGGTCGCCTCTCTGGAGTCCGGGAAGCCCTCGGGGATGGTCTGAAGAAGGGAGGTATACTCGCTGTCTTGTTGGCCGGCAGATTTAAGGTCAGACCATGATACAACTGGGTCAGGTATGGCGGCGAGCATGGTGAGGGAGGCCAAGGCAACTGAGTGGATATCGAGCTCACTGGCGGCCGCACTATGCACATCATGGGCGTCCGCGGAGGGCCTGGTCGGGTAGCGGGAGACAGCGTCAGGGCCGCGGTGCCATTTGCCAGGCGTATGTTGAATGATGAACTGGTATCGTAGGGTACGTTCCTTAATTTTGAACAGGCGAGGGTTTGGTATGTTGTCAAGGGACCGGTCGTTAAGGATGTGCAGTAGAGGTCTGTGATCCACGACGACGACGAGGTCAGGGCAGCCCAGGACAAACATTCTGCATCTGTCAAGGGCGTCAGCCACTGCTAAAGCCTCGCCTTCGACGGGTGCGTAGTGGGACTCCGCAGGTGTGGTAAAACGGGAGCCGGCGAAGATAAGTTTCCAACCGACCTTGCAACAGGTGGGGGCAGATGCGGTGGGGCAGGAACAATGTTGTTGGAGTAGGAGGAAGCCAAGGCCGGTTTTGCTCCAGTCTGTGGCGAGGCACGTGGGTCTGCCGATCTCGAAGGAGCAGACCCCTTCCTCAACCAGGTGTGTGATGTGGTCCTTAGATGTGGCAAAGGTACGGTCGAGTGCCTCATCCCAGTGGAAGGGGGTTTTGGACTGCACAAGTTCCCGGAAGGGCGCCATTTCCGGTTTGATGCTGAAGGCCCAGGCGACCTGTTCAACGAGACCAAACCACGACCGGGCTCCCGTGATGTCTGTGGGCGTGGGAAAGTCACGGATGGCCTTAATCATGGACGTGCATGGCTTAATTCCAGTGTCTGTGATGGTGAGTCCGGCAAAGTCAACTGAAGGGGCGGCGAAGGTAAACTTGTCAGGGTTGAAAGTGACACCGTTGGTTGCACAGAGGGCCAGGTAATCAAAAGTGTGCCAAAATGCCTCCTCGACTGAAGAGTCCCACAAAAGGGAGTCGTCGACACACTTCACCTTACGAGGGACAGCCTGTATGATTGCGTCGAAGCGTCGGGTATAGGCGTCGCCAGCTGCCAAGTAGCCTTGAGGGGCCCTGATATACCTGTAACGCCCAAATTCTGTGATAAAAGTTGTAGCCTCCCTGCTGGATTCGTCGAGTAGAACAGCATGGTATCCATTCCAGGCGTCTAGGACCGTCTTACGAGTGCCTGCAGGGATGGATTGGGCCAAGTTGAATGGGCTCGGGGTGTGATGTGTCTCCCGAAGGCAGGCGTGGTTGAGTGCCTGCAGGTCAACTGTACGGCGGGGTTGTCCAGTTTTCTTGGCGACCACCACCATCCTAGAACACCAGGTAGTAGGGGTACCGATGGGGACAGGCTCAATAATGCCCAGTGCGACATCCCTGTCGAGATCTGCTTTGACCTGGGCCTTCCAATGATGTGGTATAGGGGCAGGGGTGTGCACGGCACGTGGAGATGTGCCAGGCTTGATGTGGATGTGCATGGGAGGGCCAGACATCGTGGGGAGTGGGCCGCTGGTGGTGTTAAATGCTGAAGATGCAAACTGTGACAAGAACCAGTCACGAAGGTCAGACAGGTGCAGGTCGTTAGGTGGGAAGGGGAGGGAAGTAGGCCGGTGTGGTGGAGGGGTCCTGGTCAAGGTGGGTGGTGGTTGGGCTGTGTGGGCGGCCATGCAGGGGGTAGGTGTGGGGAAGTCGGGAGGGATGATATGTAGTGCCCTACAAGCTGAAATGCTAATAAATAACGGTGACTGTGCCTGAATAATAAAAATATCATCATCAGTAGTGTAGGGGGTGCCGGCAACGTCAGTGGCGGTAATGGTAGTCGGCACATAACCCAGGACCTGGAGAGTGTGACCCCCCACGGCCGTGATCCGTTGGTGTGTAGGCTGTAGGTGGTGGCGTTGGAGGCCCAGTGCCCGTAGTAATTGCAAACCAGCCACAGATACTTGGGCACCCGTGTCAGGGTGGGCCGTGACGCTGGTGGGGTGAGAGTGGGGCGACATGGCAGTAGAAATTGTAATGGGCAAGGAGGGGAGCCGTGCGGGTGGTGGTTTGTTAACAGCCTGTTTGATAGTACCAATGATAACAGCCGCGGATGAAGGTGAGGGCGTGGAGTGACAAACTGTGGAGTAGTGGTTGAGTTTGTTGCACGACGGGCAGGTCTTGCCCCAAGCAGGGCATTTGGATGGGCGTTCGGCTCGAGAGTGTGTGGATAGGCCGCACCCACTGCACTGGGAAGAGGTGGATTTACAAACCTTGGCAAAGTGGTTAGGTTTATTACACGCCGTGCAGGTCTTGCCCCATGCAGGACACTTCGAAGATCGTTGGGCTTGTGAATGTGAAGATAGGCCACACCCGGAGCAACGTGTGGGAGATGAAGTGGGGCCGACGTGGGGAGGTGGTGGGGCGGGCGACGGGGGCTGAGTAGGTTGGGCGGGGGGCTGGATAGGGGCGGGGCGTGGGTAAGTACTCTTGAGACGCTGGTATGGTGATTTCACAGCATGTACCCCCGGTTGCATTGCCGTCTGATCGAGTGCCGCAGATTCGAACCCCACACAGTAGTTGATAACATCTTGTAAGGTAGGTAGGGTGCGGTCTTTAGTTAAAACATCTTGCTGAAGGGACGAATCACTAATCCCGATAGTCACTTGGTCCCGTATGTGCTCGTCAGAGACATCAGTGTGGCAACAGGGGCAGGTAAAGCCACAGTCCAAAGTGGCCTCCGTAATACGTGTGACGTAGTCCCGGATCTGTTCAGTAGGTTGTTGGAGAAGAGACCGGAAGTGGTGGCGAGCGGCTGCGCGGTTCCGTTGTCGGTGGACGAGTTGTGTGATGAGAGTTGCTAGGTCGATTTCTGGCAATGAGGAGAACGCCTGATTGTGAGCAAATATGGCGCTCTGAAGGGCGGGGTCGCACGTCTGGTAGAGCTCGATGGTAGCCTCGTGAGGTGGTAGAAGGACGAGCCGCTTGTAGACCTCCCAATCAGCCCAGAATTTGCGTAGGGCGTGTCCCGGCATATGTAAAGCGGCCTGGGGCCGCGTAGGGGCAGCCCGGCGGGGCGGGGCGGGGCGTGGCTGGGCTGGGTAAGAAGGGACTTGAGGTGGTGGTGGTGGTGGAGGTGGAGGTGGTGGTGGTGGTATGATGATGTCATGCGCAGAAGGGGCTGCGCCGTGAGGGTTGGTGCCAGCCGTACGATAGCCAGGGGGGGCATAATGGCCGCCGTAATACCGACCGTCGCTACCGACACCAGTGTGGGCCTGGCCGTCAGTTGGGGAGGGTGTGGGATGTTCGCTCTTGAGAGGGTGGGTAAAGGGATTAGTCATGTTCATATTATGTAATAAAGACATGTGGGGAATAACTGGCACATGGTGGGGCACTGAGACATGGGCAACTGGCATATGGTGGGGCACTGAGACATGGGTAGCTGGCATATGGTGGGGCACTGAGACATGGGTAGCTGGCATATGGTGGGGCACT